>JAFVLL020014340.1:0-13960 GCA_021397915.2 Tor tambroides | reverse complement strand
TGAAATGATTTTTATAAATCTAGTGGTCAAATGCTGTGTCTCCACCTGACTAATGAATGTCCACAAAACTGGACTTTCTGAATGTATGTAATTGGAAGGCTGTTTTAGAAAGGAAAATGTAAAAGATGAAAAAGAGAAATTAAGGAGAATCCATGAATTATGAATAATTTATTGCATATTATTGAATAATATGTAATCATGTAATCCATAAAAAAGTAACTGTAGTCTGATTACGAGTATTTTAAAATGTAACTTACTCTAATTACAAGTACTTAATTTTTGGAATCTGATATCGTAATCCAGATTACATGTAATCAGTTACTACCCAGCTCTGGTGAAGACCATACAGATTCAGTTTTGTGAATAATTGAAACCTGTCTGAGAATAATTTTTCATTACTTTCACATGAAATTATGACATCTTCCAAAATCCAGGAGCTCTTCTGTTAGTTATACTCTGTCACTTGTAAAACACTTTATATTTGTACCACTTTTTTTAAATCAAAAGCTAACACACTGCTTTCAGAATTGCTAAAATCTCCTTCAAAATAGAATTCTATTGAAATATACTGTATAGGAAATCTTAGCATAACATTTACAATAAGAACAGTAATAATAATTCCAAACACAGCTATTTGTAATATCATCTGAAAACCAGCATACCATCATTTTGTAAAAGGGGACGACTTCTAAATAATTTTGTTTGGAAAGATAAATGAAAGAGCGCAGGAAATTTAAAATATGAGGATTTTTTCCCCAACTTTAATTTTTCACAAGTAAACTACTACATGCAAGGATTAAAAAAAAAAGATAATAATAATAATAATAAAATAATAACATTGTGGCGTTTCTTGTTGCATATGCTTCAGTAAAGTCAGTCAATTGGAATGGCGTTATTCATATTCCATAACGACTGATTTATGTGAAAATCATTCTAACTGCAAAGATAAAAGGTCATCAATTATGCAATGCTCCCTATTGTTAGTGTTTTTAGGTCAGTGTGTTATGAGTGACAGTGTGTGCCTTCTGAGTAAGAATTGATGAGAAATGAGTTAAACAAACAAATTTATTTTGAGACATGTATGAAGTATTTTGGTAGTTTGAACAGGTTTTGGAAGTGAGGTTAACTGTTTGCCAAGATTTATGTTGGTAATGCATAGTGTATGAAAAGTTCTTTTAAAAGTGGTGGTATTCAGTACTATATATATATTACTGGCACACATTCACAAACAGTACTCTTTGTCTATATCAATTACATTTGCAGTGTATTGATTCCGGTTTGTCAGGTAGCTGCAGGGCTCTCAGCTCAAGGCCCATGGCAATCACAGGCCCCAGGCTGCTGGTCCCATTGACCTGGACCATAATCCACCCATAGTGGTGTCTTGCACATTTATACAGTTAGACACATACACCAGCGTATTCTCACTTTCTTTCCATCTTCCACCTTTTCTTCGTTGCACACCACAACACAACACAGTGATTATAAGAAGGTCAGTACTGATGTGAATTTTCACATTGACCAGAACTTCTGCACTTTCAAATGACATTCTACCTCCTTTCTACAATACTATTCACTCTTTTACTGTATAATTTCTTGTCCTCTGTCAGTGTGAGTAAAAATACAATATAATATTGCAAAAACTGTCTTTAGGGTCAGTAAGATTTTTATTTTATTTACTTATTATTTAGATATTATTTACAAATATACTCCACAAATTTTATACCAAATAGATAAAGTTATAGTACAGTAAAAAGATTGTCTTAAAATAATATCCCAAATAATACAAATATTAATAATAATAAATAATTAAAAAATATTTAATTAATTCTTTTATAAATAATAAAAAATAAATATAAAAAATTAAACAATATTATGGGCTTTTTTTGTTTCAGTTACAAGATTTGCATGAAATTCACCCAAAAAAGCTTCAATAGTTGTTAAAATATTCACAGTTCATCAAAATGAAATATTAGAGTTCATCATTAGATTGCAATGACCGTTGTTTGTTTGTTTGTTTTTATATTGTTTGTATATTTGTATATTCTGTCTAATCACTTGACCTCAGAGGAATGAGCAGAGACAGTATTTATTACCTTTTTTGGTTTCCCTCATTTAAACCAGTAGAGCAGAGTACAGATCCAAAACATTTCTGTCCTATTATGTTTACTACATTTCTGTTGCTGCTAAACAAACATTTACATTTTACGTAATTCAGCAGAAACTTTTATCCAAAGACAAGTTAAACATTCACTTGCTTCTAGTAGAGTCAATGTTTTTTTTTTGAACAAACACAAACATGTTTTTCATTTTTTTTTTTTTTTTTTGTAGATCACCAAAAACTGGAACGAGAGGCCCGAATTTGTCGTCTGCTCAAGCATCCCAACATTGGTAAGTGCCGACACACACTCGCATTCTCCAGTGAAGGTTCACTTGCCATGGCCTTACAGCACTAAAACTGCCACTTTTTTTATGAGCTGTTTTATGTACAGCATTTAAAATATAATAAGTATTCAAACCAGATGTGGCATGACAATGTTCAAGCTTCACAGTAATTTCTCTGTCCTCAGTGAAAGCAAAAATTACCTAGCTGTCTGGTGAGCGTGACTGGGGCGCGAGCGAGAAATGGAAACCCCGGTGTGGATCCAGGGCAGAAGAGTGATTACAGAATACTTTTAGCATGGATTAAAAGCCTTGGGAAGCCCATGAGGGCAGAGAGTCAGTGGCTCAGACCATGTAGCTTCAACTCCCTGTGCACTTCCTTGGCTGGCGAGGCTTCCCAGTGTCACAGTGAAGCAACCGACAAAAGGCGCTTATCACTTGTTGTAGCTAGTTTGGAGAAAACATCATTAATACAGCATTGCAACATTGCATTGCAAGAGTATGGATTTTCACTCTGGTTTGAGCACTGTACTCTTTTTTTAAGGTGCATTAAGACAATTACATTTCTTTCATAGTGCTCACATTCATGGATTTTTCAGTGCTGAGTGATTCATCCTAATTAGGTCACGCAAATCTGACCTCTAGCTGTTAAGGTGGTAACAGCTAAAAATGGCCGTGCTTTTCTGCCCACATTCACCCACCTCCTAGCCAGCTGCAAGATTACAAGCGTGGGTGAATTCTAGCAGTAATTATGGCTATAACACAAAGCTACAGATAAGCTGAAAAATTTAGTATCACATTCCCGCCCCCATATGTTCATCCATTACATGAGAACACTAAGCCATTGAAACTATTCAAATCTCTTTTTGTTCCAGAGTTTACCTCAGATGACAGAAAGTTTTAACAGTTTTATCTATCTATCTAGCTATCTATCTATCTATCTATCTATCTATCTATCTCAATGTTTGTGATTCCAAATTTAAAGTATAAATAACATGTGAGGGCATTTGCGGTCAACAGTTCATTATTATGAAATCTGTTACTCATAACATAAAACCCAGTGGCTTTCCTAAACTAACAGAGGGATTTCTCCTCTCCAAAGCAACCATCAGCTGGAAAGCCATTCTCTTTCTGTTACTATGGCAACAGGTTTGAGCAACCATCTGTGTCATAGATGAGAGAAGATGCATGAGATATTTATATAGAGGGGATTCCTCCCTGTCTCTTTTTTTCCCCATGCAATCCATCCATATTTCTAAATCAAAAGGTCAAGCCTTTTGATTCCTTTGATAAATTACATGAGGGATTCCCTCTGCTCACGTTAATCAAGTAGCTGTCATGATCTCTTTGGTTTCATTACAAGATTTCCACTTTTCATTTTGCTGTGTAGCAAGACAGTTATTGTTAATACTGATGTGCAAATGTCTGAATTCTGCATACCTGGACAGCATTTTTAGGCATCGTAGTTGTGCTGTTTATGTGAAGGATGTTCCAGTAAGCAACAGAAGATGTCTACCATATAAATACCTATTTTTATCCATTTTAAGGTAGCCCTTTATGTATCCACCGTTTAACGTAAGAACGGGTGGCATCTTTGGAGTCAATGTTGCTGTGTCAAGCTGATTGGCATCCCACCACCAGAGTATTTTCACTGTTCAAGGAAATCACTTGACAGTGCCTTATAGAATGATATAGAATGTGTCTGCATATTAAGGTGGAATAGAAGAAAGTATTTTAACAGAAAAAAAGACACACTTCAGCTTTAATGGATCTGCTCTTTATTCATCTTTGACAATGAAAGGAAGCAGAAGCAGAAATAATTCTAAATTGCGGAGTAAATGAGTCTGCGAAAATCTCACTCCCTCTTTCTAACGAGTATGAAAGTGAGCTGCTCCATGCGATCTAATCAGTGTCTCTCTCTCTGTTTTCTCAACAGTGAGGCTCCATGACAGCATATCAGAGGAGGGTGTTCACTACCTCGTCTTTGACTTGTGAGTGATTTGTGTGTGTGTGTTTCTGTCT
The DNA here is from genome assembly GCA_021397915.2 of Tor tambroides. NCBI lineage: Eukaryota > Metazoa > Chordata > Actinopteri > Cypriniformes > Cyprinidae > Tor > Tor tambroides. The sequence goes on along the minus strand of JAFVLL020014340.1, from coordinate 9,559 downwards.
GTATGAGGTCACGTCTCCGGTTCTCCTATTAAATGATTGTGACTGTTAATGAGAGCTCCTCCACTCACCAAATTAATGAGACTGAACCCAGATCAGAAAAGAGCCACAATAAGTGAGCTACTTAGACACTGTAGATTGCCAAGATTGCAAAGCTACAAGCTCATAATTTAAATGACTTAAACAGTCAAGTATATATACGTGATATACTTCAGAAATCATTCTAATATGCTGATTTGCTGCTCAAGAAACATTTCTGATTTTTATCAATGGAAAAAAACAGTTGTGCTGCTTATGCAGAAACTAGTAACATTCAAATGTTTGGGATGTGTGTGTGTGTGTGTGTGTGTGTGTGTGTGTGTGTGTGTTTTAATAGAAATTAATCTATTCAGCAAAGAAGCATTCAGTTGATAAACTCAAATCAAAAGTCAAATGTTACAAAAGATTTTATTTCAAATAAATGTTATTTTGTTTTGTTCTTTCTACTCATCAAAGAATCCTAAGAAAAATAAATGAATATTAAGCAGCAAAAAAGTTTTTAAAATTGATAGCAATAAGAACCATTTTTAATAACTGAGCACAAATAATAATAATAAAGCAGCAATTCAGTATATTAGAATGACCACGTGACTCTGAATGAAGTAATGATGCTGAAAATTCAGCTTTACGAAACAGAAACAAGACCGAACTGCAAACTAAAAGTAACATAGCAAAAGTACAGACACTAAATACATTACAGTATATAATATAACATTTATACAATAGTTTGTGTCCTCTGGTTTGACTGGCAAACAAGGCGTGCCAAGAATGCATATACATTTTTTCCCATAAATTATCTAGACTGTGGCAGACTACTGGAATGGAAAGTAAAAGTAATATTCTTATATGAGATATTAGGATTTAGGCTTTAGACATTAAGAGTCTTAGGGTTAATACTAATACTGAAAAATTGTCACTTTCACAGTTAAATATAAATTTGAGTACACTTAGTCCAGGTACAAGTCAGTGCAAATACTTTTTACTCTGAACATGATACTGCTACCATAAATTTTGTAAGGGTGGGCTTTATGAATACACGGTGTGTTAGCAGTGTGTGTGTGTGTGTGTGTGTGTGTGTGTGTGTTTGCATGATTATGTACTGCACCTGGGGCCTGTTTCATAAAACAAGTTTACCAAATAAGCCAGGTTTATTTCAGTCAGTCTGACTTATTGTCAGTTGATTTGGTTCAAAATAGGTCAGACTAACTGAAATAAGCCTGGCTTATTTGGTAAACTTGTTTTATGAAGCAGGCCCATGGTCATGTAAAATGGCGTCTTTTTACTTGCTTGTTATACAACCATTCAGAGGAATTGTTAGAGTTAATGACTCCCATGACGTAGATGGCCATACCATTTCAAATCCCTCACCACGAAGAGTGAGCAATAGGCAGTGTGGGTGAAGGCATCCGTTGACTTTGTCCAAAGATGAATCATCAGACACACATTACTTTTTCCCATGGCTCAGTATTTCAGCTTTCAGAGGCTATGGTCATTTTGAGGTTGTATTTCTGAGACAGTCTACTCATTACATAGGCAGCATCACAACTGAAATAGACTCATGTGACTGAATTGAAACCTCCACATAGGCAGCAGACGCATTAACACTCACTCAGTGCTCTCATGGTCAGGCAAATAGCATTATTCACATGAAGTACATGAGAGACTCGACTAAAAATCACTAAGTGAGTTTTGACTTTGATTTTTTTAATATATAAGTAATATATGTTTAATAATATAACTATCCATTACAATGGGAGTAACTAAGGCAGATTTTATTTTCCTGGATGGCATGTACTCACAATTTATTTCAATTTATTTGAAACTAGAGGTAAATTATTTAGGATACTAGCCGATTTTTAAATAAATTGTAAATAAATCTGAAAACACTATTTGCATCAAAAGTATATTTGCTATAACATTCTGAACTGCTATAATGAATTTTGCTGCAGTGTTGTCAAGGTAACATTCTAATTCAAAAGAAAGTGGCAGTGACATATGTCTTCATGTAAGTGTAAAGTACCCTTCAGAGTACTTACTTTAAGTGCTGTGCCCTTCAGAGTGAGGAGGGCAGGGTGATGCTCACTTTCAAATAGAATTTGCCACAAGTTATTTGTGTCCAGTGTAGAGACACCTACAGAGTTTTATTTATGTTATTTATTGATTGATTGATTGATTTTTAAACTTCCATTCTATATATATATATATATATATATATATATATATATATATATATATATATATATATAATGTGTGTGTGTGTGTGTAAACACAAGACAGTTATACTGTATATTAGTGCTGTCAAACGATTAATCGTGATTAATCGCATCCAAAATGAAAGTTTTTGTTTAAATATGTATGTGTACTGTGTATATTTATTATGTAAATACACATGCATGTATATATTTCAGAAAAAACATTTTTATATATTAAATATTTATTTATAATATAATTTATATGAATATAAATATAGACATGTAAATATTTTCAAAACATATACTGTAATGTGTGTATTTATAAATACATAATAAATATACACAAAACACACATATATTATGCAAACAAAAACTTTTATTTTGGATGCGATTAATCGTTTGATAGCATTACTGTATATACACTCTTGCATTCTCATCACTCATAATGTCATGCCAAGATGAAAATGTAAATCAGACCTTCTTGTTTATTAAAGGTGCTGCAGTTAGACTGTTTGATGTATTGACTCTGAATATGAACTTTTTCAGAGTCACAGGAGGGGAGCTGTTTGAAGATATTGTTGCCAGAGAGTACTACAGTGAGGCCGATGCCAGGTTAGTGCTTGTATCCAAATGTAAACCCCTTTAAAACCCACTCATTAGAATGCATGAATTAAATACACAGCTCAATTAGCTTAAAGAGATAACACACTAAACTTATAATATAAAGCATATCATATATAATATATGAAGCTCTATAGACAACATCTGTGGTGTGTTTTCAATTATCAGAGAACATTATTTTGTGGTATTTTTTTCAACAATAATGGACTTACAGTGGAAGTTTATGGGGCAAGGCTTCTGCACCTGTAATTCCCTCCTCCCGCCAAATGAGGGATCCATCACCAGAATACTAAATTCTGAGTTTTCTTCACACCTGAATCTCATCCCCTCATTAGTAGACTTCTTATATAGCCCAGCCTTGCACTGCTTCTTTGGAAAGTCTTGTTTATTGTTTATGTTGAAAATTCTGAAAGTTCTTTTTTGAACTGTATTTAGTGTTGTCTTGAGCCTTACTGTTTTCACCATTTTTCGCTCTTTTACTGTTTTGGATTTGTTTGTATGGGCTGCATTACATTTCACAGTTTTGATTGCTGTCTGTTTACTGACCCTGTTCTTACCCTGTTTAATCCTCTGCACATGCTTCCTTGAATTGCATTTAGTTGCATCTAAATTACATTAGATCGGTAACACGTTGAGAAATTATTCTGTCTAGCAAAGTATACAGCTGAAAAAAAAAGTTTAGAGACCTACAGCTCAAATAACACACAGAGCAGAGGAATTAATTAGTGAATTATATTCAATTATATTTTAAACTCTCTAGAAAACCTTGCTCCATAGACCTCCATTGTAAGTGCATTATTGTAAACGTGTTATCTTATTTTTTACAAACTAACCATAAAGTTGAACTATTTTCTGTGGTAAGAGCTTAACTTACAAGAAAGCCAGAACATTCCACACATACCAATCATTTAAAAAATGTAAAGTGCAAGTCTCGTAGTTCACAAAACAGAAGAACCATTATTTTAACTGTCTGTGTGTATGATATGGTTATTTTTCTCAGTCAGTTATGGGGGCAATAATATCTGTAACCTTATCACAGAACCAGTGGATGAGCAAATTTAGTAATATTGCTCATGTATCATAAACGTTTTTTAAACCCAACTGTGAGAAGAAATGTAAAAAAAGTGTCTGCACTGCAAGATGTCTTCCAATGTATTTGTACTTGTAATGTCTGTCGGGTTTTTTTCTGCTTAAAATTAAAATTCTTTTCTTTCTATGCTGCTTATTTGCTGAGGGTGTTATCTTAATTTGGGTTGTTTAAGCTTGTTTTTTTTGTGTGTGTGTGTGTGTGTGTGTGTGTGTGTGTGTGTGTGCTTCTGTGATATTTTTATTATTATTTGTAAAAGAATAGTTCACCCAGAAATGAAAGCTGTCATTCTTTACATACCCATACGTCATTCCAACTCCATTTGACTCTTCTATGTAACACAGAATGAGAAATTAAGACTTTTTCTGTTCTTTTCTGTGAAATTACAATGAACAAAGACTGAAGCATTCAAGCTGCAAAAAGGACACAAATGCATCATAGAAGTACACTGTAAAAAATAACAAGTATATATAATACCAAACAGTATATTCTCCAGATAAGTTCAGCTCAGTACCGCATGGAAGAATATTTAGTATAATATTTATATGGAAAATACTGTGGAACCGCGTGTATTTTGAGGCTTAAGAGTCTCGTGAAGCTAGCACTGGCATACATTTAACTACAAAACACGACGCTTTAAACCATACTTGTACTCTTCTTAGACAAAATACATAATTGTAAAAACATGTTAAACCAATAAATACAAATACACTTACCAAATGTGTTGGTTTGAGAACATTTTCAAGCTCTGTGGAGAAGCTCACCAAGATGGCTGACGAACGTCTTCTTTCTGCAAGTCTTCACGAGATCTCGCGATAAGTGACGTTAAGAACATGATATCCTTAATTAAATTGATTCAACACATTTTTTTAAGTTGAGGGGGCAAATGGCTAGTTTTGTCAACTTAAGAACTAGTTGAGACAGTGAAAAATTAAAATGTTAAGTTGAATGAACAAATTCATATACAGCAAGTTGAGTCAACTTAAAAAAGTTAATTGTAACAACTAAAGTGCAAAATTATTTTTTACAGTGTATCATAAATGTAGTCCAGATGACTCAATATCCCAGTTCTTCTGAAATAATACAACCACCAAGGTGGTTATTTTATTCTTCTTGGCCATTCATGCGAGATCATACAGTGGCATTAATAAGTTCTGAATCCTTTGAAAACATCTGGATGTTTTAGCTGTTTAACTCAAAATTAGAGACAAACACAATAAAATAAAACTAATAACACAAAAAAATAGTACTTTTCACATTTCACTAAGTAAACATGCAGAGTCCAGGGGCCTCATGTATAAAACTCTCCGTAGATTTCATCCTAAAAGTGTACGTACTCACAAAAGCTAGATTTTGCGTACGCACAAAAGTTTTCAGATTTATAAAAGCATGCGTACGCCAGAACATGCGCAAAAATCCCTTTATAAATCCCAGTCAGGGGAAGATTGTGCGTACGTGCATCTCCACCCCATCTCCTCCCAGAAATCACCATATATGGAGCATACAACGCCTAGTTTTACGATGCATAACCTCATGTGCATATCATTTCCATGCATATTCCCATCCACGTGACACCATGTTTAACACCGTCAAGGGTACAAGACATTAAGGAAACATAAGATAAGGACTAAATGCCATTTGTGCCACATTAATTTTTATTGCCAAAATCATCCAGAATGGTTTTAAAATATATCTAAATATCCATAAAAACTGTTTAGTTCTCGTATTAAATAGCCTATTTTACAATATACTTGACCTCATTCTTTCCACTGACCAAATGGTATTTCAATTGTTTTAAACAACTCAAATCAAATCAAATTTATGTAGTATTGCTGAAAATGTGAACATCTCTACCTATTTCTTAGTGGAAACAGGTGTTTTATTTATTGCAGTGTAAATAATTGCCTGACTCGCGCGTCACTGACAAAGTATTTTAAAAAGTAAACAGGCAAATCTCATATCTCAAATCTCATGTGTATCGAAATGAAAACAGTTTAAAATCATTGTTTACTTCATTACTCCAGGAAAAAGAGTGCGTACGCACAGTCAAGAGCATCCGTACGGTGCGCACATATTTACGCCAAGTTTATTTTTTATAAATCCTGATATGTGCGTGGAAAAATGCGTACGCATATTTCTATGCCCATTTTGTGCGTACGCAACGTTTATACATCAGGCCCCTGGCCTTGAGGCAGTAAAGCAGCTCTAAATCATGATGTTCCTTCAGCCGTTCTTCCCAGTTGGATTGAGGTTTTGGTATGGATGTGCAGGGCCATTTTTCCTTTTGAATAATAAAAAAAAAAATCTACTTTTTTCTCGACTGCCCCGCAGAACATGTTCCCAGAAGCACAATGGAACATCCAAGTGGTCTTGGGAAAATACAACACATGTCTCAGCATTTTTGGCAGCAGTGGTTTCCTTAGATGAACAATATTCTTGTTCAGTGCTTTTTTTCTCTGATAGTGGGTACATGAATTATAACTTCCAGAGGTCACTTTCTGGAAGTCTTTTCTTGTTATCTTGTGGTTCTTTCAGAATTGCCCGTTGTGCTCTTAAAGTGATCTTTGCAGGATGCCTGCTCCTAGGGAGAGTTACAATAGTCTAAAATTTTCCACATTTGTAGACACGGTATCTTACTGTGTATTCAACACTCACCTTTAGCAATGCTTTTTGTAGCATTTTTCTTCCTTTGTGCATGTCTGCAATCCCTTTTTCAAGGTCCTGTGAAAGCTTTTGGGATCAAGGCATGGTTCACACTAAGAGATGTCAAACTCACTTCCTGGAGAGCCACAGCCCTGCAAAGTTTAGCTCCAACTCTAATTAAACACACCTGAACCAACTAATAAGGGTCTTCAGAATTAAGCTGGACATACACTCTGCAATTTCAGCAGTGTTTTTTGTTAAATACCAACTCTCAAGCCCTATCCACACGAATGTGGGTTTTTTCACAACCGCAGCTTTTTCAATGCATTTTGGCCTATCATCCACACGCAAATGCAGCACCAGGTCACTGAAACCGAACCTTTTTGAAAACTCCTGCCAAGGTGAAGATTTTCAAAAACTCCAGTTGCAGTGTTATCATGTAGATAATGAAACCGGAGATTTTTGCTTGTGATGTCGAAGCATGCACTGTTATCTCTGCCTACTGGAAACTTTTCAGGCTTCCGATTAGCCAACATGGCTTTACGGTTGAGATTATATCGCCACCTGTTGGTTTGGCATGCTCTTGACAATGCTTCGTAGCATGCTTTTGCATTTTCATGTGGGTGGAGGTTTTTTTAAAAACGGAAGATGGAAAAACTCAGTTTATAAAAATACCCTTGTACGTGTGGACTAGTAAATTGCATGCAATGTCAAGTCAAAGCTCAGGATTTATGTGCTTACACTATACAGTCCAACTATTGGGAAAGGATAATCTTCTCTCGTTACCCCCTGTACACAAAGATGAAATTCGGCCCGACTCAAAAAAGAATTGTACGACTCAGAAATCGGCTCAAAATTGGCCAGCTTTACTTGAAAACTGAAGGTGAATGTGTTGGAGCAGGATGGAGCTTAACTCTGCAGGACTGTGGCACTCCCCGAGCTAAGTTTGACACCCATTTATTACCCCATCTTTCTTGAGAAGAACAGATTTGTCAGTAAAGAAGCTTTGCATGCCCTTTTTTAAAGGGCAGGGTACCTATGCAACCCATACTTCCCAATTTCATCTGCATAATGACCAATTTTTATGAGTAATCAATGCAGAAATCAAGATATTTTCAAAGGGTTCTCTGAAACTGATTCCTACCACTATATAAGACGTTCATGATTTTTTGTTTCCCCACCCCCCATATATTGTCAATGAATCAATTCATCCAATTCACAAAACCAGTCAGAATCTGAATCACAGCTGATCTTGTCTGTGTTTCTGAAATGCATCATAAGCTCAAGTAAGATCATGGAAACCATTGGACACAGTGGTCTCTGCAACAGGGATTGCATCGATATGAGGTTAAGCTAAAAATGACAAAAAAAAATCATTTCTGGGTGAAATATTGATTTAAATCCATCTTTTAGAATTATAAAAAAAATTACACTATTTTCAACAGCCTAGTACTCACTTGAGTACAGTATTTGCTCCTGCCCAAGCTAAATTTGCTTTCTGTTTGCATTGTTTGTTTGCCAGCTGTATTTATTTTCTGACTGTGCTTGCTGAACTGTTCAATCTCTCTTCTCTGGCTTCCTCGCTGTGTCTCTCTTTCTCACAGTCATTGCATACAGCAGATTCTAGAGAGTGTTAATCATTGTCACCTAAATGGCATTGTACATCGAGACTTGAAGGTTAGTATAACAGGCTTAAGCCTCCAACCTGCTGCAATGTTCTTTAAACAAACAGTAAACCGTGGGTTCCCAATGTGGAAGCCTCCTCTACTCACCACAACCTGGTCCCTCAAAACACAGCTACACACCAAGATATGTGTGTGGCAGTGGGTTGAGGGGTAATAACACAACTGATGACCTCAGAGCAAAGATCGTGCATGTAGCACCTCAGAAATGTGCGTAGTCGGGGCTGTGCGTTTGACCCTGTAGGACTGTCTTTTTTTTTATGTGTGTTGATGGTGACTGTGCCCTTTTTGATTGAAATGCAAAACGGGTATCAGAACCCATAACTCAGTGATTTTAGTGGGTCAAGCAGACAGTCACCCAAGCAAACACCACGTCTGGTTTGAGATTTGGAGAGCAAGACAAGAGAGGTAATGATGACGATGGATGGGCAATATATATTTACTAATATATTTGATAGCATACAAATATTTCAAAACAAAGGTTTATTATTTCACAGTAGGGCTGGGCAATAAAGCATCTGGTCATTGTCACGGTCTGGCTGTGCAGATAAACTGGATGAAGGCAAATGAAGTTCAAACTTGAATGCACACCTTACATATACACTGATGAGACAGAACAATGAACTGAACAAAACAGGGAGTACTTATACCAGAACTAAACGAGGGGACTAATGGGTTGATTAACAAGGGACATGCTAATGAGATGAACCAATGAAACACATGGGAAAACTGGGGTCAAAGGAAAATGAGCAAACAGAAAGTGAACACAATAGACTTGATCAACTTCATGTGGAGCCGCAAAGATCGGTTGCCGCATGACAAAAGCAATGCATTGTGATTAGAAAATTCATCCAACTTTGACTGGTGCTGCAGCTGCCTTAAAATCGCATGTGCCATCAAAGTACCGCAAGAGCAACACAAGACCAGCCGCCTAGGTCAGGTGCTGCAGTTTCTCAAAATAGCTGCAAAACCCTTGTTGATGACACACTTTATTCTCGTTGGTCAGATTCTGTGATGACAAGGACGAGGTGTTTTGTATGTTTTTTCTTAGACAAGTTCCTGTATTTAAACTTTAAATTTAATCTTGATATTGAATATCTGATATTCAAACAAAACACAAAACATTAACAAAAACCATGATTAGGCTATCTAAAATCTAGTAAAAGATGGAAAAAATTTTTGGGATAACCTATTGCTTATATTTGGAAAATGAATGACGACGGTTTAGCACACTACGGAAAGCACTATATATATATATATATATATATATATATATATATATATATACACACTCTAAA
>JAFVLL020014339.1:0-43707 GCA_021397915.2 Tor tambroides | reverse complement strand
GAAGCCAGTCCCATTTGAAGTTCCAGTCGTGTCTGATAACTGAATATGCTGGAGATTGTTTTTGGATGAGCTAGGAGAATTTTTCTTGAAACCCAAACAACATGTGGTGATGTAGGTGCTGTTTGACAATTTTTTTTAAGGTTTTCTGACCCCAAGACTCAACTGTTTTCTTCAGTTCTCCAGCTGTGGTCCTTGGAGAGTCTTTAGCCGCTCAAACTCTCCTTATCACCATGCATTAGGAAGACATAGACACACGTCCTCTTCCAGGCAGTTTCGTAACATTTTCTGTTGATTGGAAATTCTTAATTATTGCCCCGATGGTGGAAATGGGAATTTTCACTGCTCTAGCTATTTTCTTAAAGCCACTTCACTAATTTGTGAAGCTGAATTATCTTTTGCTGCACATCAGAAATATATTCTTTGTTTTTTCTCAATGTGATGGGTGATTAAGGGAATGTGGGCTTTGTTTTCCCTCCTATTTATGTTTCTGTGAAACAGGAAGCCATGGCTGGATAATTTCATGTTCATAATCACCCTGGAGTGCTCAAAATTGTGAATATGAATGGGAATATACTTCAGAGATATTTTACTCATAAGAATTTCTAGGGGTGCCAATAATTGTGTCCAATGTGTATTTGAGAAAAACATTTATTTCATAATGATATTTTTTATTTTTTCATAACAATATGATTCATCCCAGTATAACAATTGGAAAAAGTATTAAGACATTAAACATTTTAAATAAAGAAAATTGTTTTACCAAATTCAAGATTGAGGATGATTCTCACAAAACTATATTTTCTGCTAGCTTTTTTCCAAGACAAATTTAAACATTTTTTTATTTTTTTTATTTTAAGAATAATTCAAAATTGATGTATACAGTGCAACAGCAAAATCTGTGAGACAAATAAATAAATGTTGTTACATTTGTTTAGACCATTTTCTATACATATAGAAATCAAAAGTCAAGCTGCAGTACCAAGCAGGACCACACGGAGATGCCAACAGACCACTATACCGGTCGCCTTAAAGTTATATAAATATACACGGATCTTTATTCAGAATTATAAAACAGAGCAAAACACAAATTAAAAATAAATAAATAAAAAACATTATGAAATTGTTGAGTGTGGTGATCTGAAGGCAGCTCAACATGACTGACCAGTGAACAGTTCCTCTGTCAGAGTGAATTTTGATGCCAATACACCACTGTACATAGCAGAGTCCTATAAAAACACGCTTCTTCAGTGAGTGTCCAATATAAAACACTTGCCAGACATGCGATCATACTGAAATGTGTTCATAAAGCTATCAGAGAGCACACATACACAGTTTGTTTATTTGCACACTAATAATAACGGACTTGCGCGCGTCTAATAATGTAAGTTACGATTCATGTATGTCACTGACTGTAATCGTCTTTACCTCCATTACAATCGTCATTCACCAAAACTTCACTGGTAAGATACAGATTTGATTTATTCAGCCCATACAGACTAGTCCTGACTTCATATTTCTTCTTATTAGAGGTATGTTTGTTCTGACCAATCGCTGCACAAGTTAAGGTTATGCATGATGACGAAAGCAGGTTAGTAAGCACTAATATAGGTTAGGTTAGGTAAGCACTAATTATATTAACGCACGATTAACACAGCACACATTTTCTGTTTGACCCGTGGCAAAGCCCGTAGTCCGAGAAATGGAGATGCACAGTGTTGCCAACTTAACGAATTTGCAGACCCCTTTAGCAACTTTTAAGGTACATTTAGAACAAATAAAAATGTGTGATCAATTGCGATTAATCGCGAGTTAACATGACAATCGTGATTAATCACAATTAAATATTTTAATCGATTGACAGCCCTAATATATATATATATTAGAGGGTGACATGGGCGTGGATTTTCAAACCTCTCCCATCCCACTCCCACAAAAAAAAATCTCGTCCCGTCCCAATCCCATGAAAAAACTGGGGGGAAATCCCGTCCCGTTCCAATCCCGGAAGAATGATTCCCATTCTCTCCCACTCCTGTGTTGTGTTTTTTTTTTTTTTTGGGGGGGGGGGCGAAATCTGTCAGTTACAGTAAAAATACAGTACAGCGTACCCACCTTAGTTGAATTAAAAAAAAAAAAAATGTAGTTTTTTGTTATTATTGAACTGAAAGCCAGCTTAAACAATGCACAGTGTGCATTGCACACACACTAAATTTCATGTAAATCATCCATGGTTACACACACATTTTCTATTTGAATTTTTTCATTCGAAAGTAGACATTTCACTGTCTATAGATATATTTTTCATAGAGTTTCGAAGTTCACAGAGACCTAGAAGGCAGAAAGCGCATCCTGTTTGCTTTAATTACTTTACAGAAGCGCAACGTTTCGTTGTTATTCTGAGTGCACACAAATAAACGTAGAGTCTTTACAGATTTGAAAGATGTATTAGGCTACTTTTATCTGTATGACCAAAAATTACGGAGATTTTAAGAGCAAGTGAGCACACCGGCGCCTGTCCTGCAGCGGCGCGCGCTATTCAGCTTCAACTCTCCACACAAATACTTCAATAGCGCACATTTCTCTAGATTAACATCATATTGAGCGGCCATGTAAAGTTGCTACTACATACATCTTTCAGATGAAAAGCCATATTTGAGGTCAATGAATGATAGGGGAGCGTTTCGATGTCCTCCCCGAGTACATTACCACATAGACCAGTCGTTAACAATCTGTCCGTCACGGAGTGCGTCATTCACTTAACCAGCCACACCAAAGCAAACAGGAGGAGAGCATAAAGAGACAGGGCAACTAGAATTGAGTTCAGAATTAAAATATACAGTTTATAGTTTATTTACATAAAAGGTACATTTGTGTATAAATTTGAGTATCATTACTAATCCCAGTCCCGCTGACATTTTTTCCTGTCCCGTCCCAATCACGTGATTCGTAGCGATTTTGTTTCCCATCCCGAGGGATTCCCGAAAAAATGTCATGTATGCATATGCATGTATGTATGTATATATACATATACACCTGTATATAATAACGTATTATTTTGACTTTGATTTTGTTGACCTAGCTAACATTAGCTAGCTAAAATAGAATGTCAACAACAAGCTAGTTAATAGTATATATACATAGTCATTAAGCAGACACTTTTATCCAAAGCGACTTACAAATGAGGATAACAGAAGCAATCAATTGTAGTATTAAAACAACTAAAAACAGATCCAAAACTAAAAGCTAAAACATTATAAATACTACATATACACATTTTAAAATAAAGAAATTAAATAAAAATGACAAATGCATACAACAAAATTTCAAAACTTAACATTTCAATGAAAACAAAAAATAAAGCTAAAAACAATTCACAATATTAAAGAACAAAAGGTATAAGAGTATAATGATTCTAACATAACACTAAGCCAAACACCAAAAAACAACTACATATGTTTATGTACAACCACACACACAAATATATATATACATACACATTTATAAATTCAATATATTATTTCATTTCCATTTAGTTTGTCGAAGTATTAAAATAATACTCAAATTAAATAAAACTAAAACTTAATAAAAGACCTATACAGATATAATAAATTCAGACATAATTTAAAATTAACACACATGCTAAAAAACAACAACTTACTTACACATAGTAAGAAATCTTATTTTTTTCCCACAACAAATGGCCAAGCAAGCGCAGACACTGACAAGATTCGTGATACAGAATGTGACCGAACGCGATATCAGCACGTCTTCACACAGTAAACAAAACAAGGGTAACACTTTATGGTAAGGGTACACGAATTATCATGAATTCATGCATAAATTAATGTGTGAATTATGCATTACTTCATGCATTAATATCTCATGAATTATCAGGAACTAACATGAGTTCAAAGTCTTTCATTCATGACTTCATGGATGAACTACACCTTAATTAAGACACTAACTAAGATGGGTACATCATCATGATTTATGATTTATTACGCATGAGCATGATGTTTCCTTTGTTCACAAGAAAGAAAGAAAGAGAAAGGTCTTCACTATCTACTTAATATTACCTAAGCATAAATCTATGCTTATGGTACTTGAATCATCATGAATTTGTGCATAAAAAATAGCATTATTTTGTGCAAGTAAAACTACTTGAATAGAATTCATTTACAAAAATCCACATTACCTCATGCATGCATACAGGCTAGAACAGTCTATCAATTAATGTGAGAACTAATGTTTTTTTAATTAGTTATCAAGCATGTTCATATAGGTAGCCTGCAGGTAAATGGACAGACCCCAACACTGGCCAATTGCAGCACATAGCATGTGAATTATGTTGACATCCAAATGCAGTAGTCATCATTAACTAATCGTTAGTTAATGATTTACTTACTTGAATCACTCAGTCATGATTGAAATAACAAAGGAAAAGAATATGGGTCATTTTAGACCCGTGTGTGTAAAACTGATGTAGAAATACAAAAACTGTGTTTGTTTATAAAGGAAGGGGGAAAAAATTATTTGTGGAAGTCAAAAACAACATATTTAAAGACCATCTAGAATAATAAATGATAGAAAAACATTTCAGATATTCAGCAGAAACACTCATCCATAACTCAAATAACATAGGAAATGAATACGGGTCATTTTAGACCCATGTTGTGCATCAAAGGATTAGTTGTGTTGCTCTTTGATGTTTGTAGGATATCAAGAAGATTAATGAAGGGAGGCAGCCCCTGTACCAGGAGCACATCAAGAAGACAATCCTGAATTCACTGGAGCTGCTGAATTCTCTGAATCAAGATGCAGCCGAAGCCTCTCGTTTGCAGCACCCTCAATCTGAGATGATTGAGGAGGAGTGAGTACAAACCTCATAACACTGTGTATATAGCCTAAACATCCAAATGCATCTCATGCTTTATGCCATGCAAGCAGAATTATGTGTTGTGAATATGGTTTTGTGGAATTTCTCATGTTTTTCTCCTCAATGGAAAAGTTTGAAACAGCTGCGAGAGCGTATGATGAAGCTCCGTGAGGAACATGGTCGCATTTACAATTGCTCCACCACCGTCAACTGGGAAAAGAAGATTGATGAGAAACTGGTGTGTATCTAAACATATCTGTCTTTATTTCTTTCCTTTGAATATACAGTTTCAGAATCAGAATCAGCTTTATTTGCCAAGTGTGTGCAAACACACAAGGAATTTGTTGTGGTTTTTAAGAAGCTCTTGGTACATACATGTGTACGTACATGCGTACATACATCATGAGAAAAGAAACATTTAACAGAAACTGTATAGAAAATACGCATTTGTATTTACATAGTACTTGAGAGGGGCAATAATTAGAGATGGAGAATGAATTACAGGCATAGATTACAGAACACATTGTAATAATTCCTGTGTTAGCTGTTTAGGCTGGAGATGGCATGGGGGGGGGAATGTTTTTATGCCTAGATGTTCTAGTGCACAGATATCTGTAGCGTCTGCCTGAAGGGAAAAGTGCAAACAGGTTGTGTCCGGGGTGAGAGGGGCCTGTGATGATGTTACCTGTCCGTTTCTTCGCTCTGGAGTAGTACAAGTCCTGACGGGTGGGCAGGTGGACACCAATGATCCTTTCTGCTGCCATAACAGTCCTCTGCAGTTTTCTTATATCTGATTTGCTGGCTGACCCAAACCAGATAGTTATAGAGAAGCACAGAACCGACTCAATAACAGCTGAGTAAAACTGTGTCATATGCGCCTGTGGCTGGTTGAACTTTTTCAGTTGACGAAGGAAGTACAACCTCTGCTGAGCCTTTTTCACAATGGGGTCAATGTGAGTTTCCCACTTCAGGTCCTGGGAGATGGTGTTTCCCTAGAACTTGAATGACTCCACTGCAGTCACAGTGCTGTTCATGATGGTGAGTGGGGGGAGTGCAGGGGGGTTTCTCCTGAAGTCCACTATCATCTCCACAGTTTTGAGCTTGTTCAGCTCCAGGTTGTTAAGACTGCACCAGACAGCCAGCTGCTCAACCTCTTGTCTGTAAGCAGACTCGTCGCCGTCCTGGATGAGGCCGATGACTGTAGTGTCATCTACAAACTTCAGGAGTTTGACAGAGGGGTCTTTAGAGGTGCAGTCATTTGTGTAGAGAGAGAGAATAGCAGTGGGGAGAGAACGCAGCCCTGAGGAGCTCCAGTGCTGATGGTGTGGGTGTTGGATGAGAGTTTTCTCAGCCTCACTAGCTGCTGCCTATCTGTCAGGAAGCTGGTGATCCACTGACAGATGGAGGTGGGTACAGAGAGCTGGGTCAGTTTATTCTGAAGGGTATCTGGGATGATGGTGTTGAAAGCGGAGCTGAAGTCCACAAACAGGATCCTTGCATAAGTCCCTGATTTGTCCAGATGCTGCAGGACGAAATGCAGTCCCATGTTGACTGCATCATCCACAGATCTGTTTGCTCGGTAAGCAAACTGCAAGGGGTCCAGCAAGGATCCAGTAATGTCCTTCAGGTGGGCCAAGACGAGCCTCTCAAATGACTTCATGACTACAGACATTAAAGCAACAGGTCTGTAGTCATTAAGTCCTGTGATTTTTGGTTTCTTGGGTAAGGGATGATGGTGGAGCATTTGAAGCAGGAGGGGACTTCAGACAGCTTCAGTGATCTGTTGAAGATCAATGTGAAGATGGATGATAGCTGGACAGCACAGGCTTTGAGGCAGGCTGGAGAGACCCCGTCTGGGCCTTTGGCTTTCCTTTTCTTCTGTCTCCTGACGACTTTGCTTGCATCATCTTCACAGATCTTGAGTACAGGCTGAGGAAAAAGTAGGGGGGAGGGTGTTGATGGCTGTGCCGTGAGACGGTCAGAGTGGGTGTGGGGTGTCAGACCAGGCTTTTACTTTTCAAACCTGCAGTAAAACTCGTTCAGGTCTTCAGCCAGTTGTTGACTGGCGTCAGGGCTGGGGGATGGGGTCTTGTAGCTGGTGATGGCTTCAAATGCAAATGATTCATGTAGTGAAGGTGAAGTGAAGCGTTCTGAACCAGCAAAGCTTTCAACACATTTGTATCGAAAAAAGGTTCTCAAAGCTCTTAAACACTGTTTATTTTGTGGCCATCTAGTGGTCATAAAAATGACTAGCACCTTTCAAAGTGCTGTGTTCCACTACAGCCGCTGGTTTCACAACTGGTTCTATGACTGATTCTTTGTTTTAAATTAGTGTAAATAATGGTCATTGTCAAAGTCATTCATCTGTGTCGGCATACTGGCAATAAAATTATTATTAAATTATAAACAATTATTAAATTAAATCTGTGATCTGTGTATTTTAAAATCTGACTCAGTACTTAGACTGTTATTTCATTTTAGCTTCATATGTAAATTACGATATATGGGGGGGATGCAATAATGTAAAGGAAACGGCGCTGAGGTCCGCTTTGTTTGAATCAGACACTGAAGCAGGCACGTGGTTTTTTGGCAAATGAAGCTTCAGATGTCATATATCATGTGATTTTGGCAAAACGAACCAAGCTCCAATTGAGTTTGTGAAATATATATATGCTGTCAAAGTTAATTTTAACGGCACTAATTTTATTAATGCGCGATTAACGCAGCACGCATTTTCTGTTTGACCCGTGGCCTAGCCCGTAGTAGGAGAAATGGAGATGCACAGTGTTGCCAACTTTAGCGACTTCAGTCACTGTTTCATATTCATTCCGTTGTCTGACAATAGAAACAGTAATATATACCAATAAAAAACAGTTTTATTGAGAATTTATCTGCATCAAAATACAGTACACTCTTAAAAATAAAGGTGCTTCAAAAGGTTCTTCAAGCAATGCCATAAGAACCATTTCTGGTTCCACAAAGGACCATTCAGTCAAAGGTTCTTTAAAGAACCATCTCTTCCTTACCTTTTTATAATCTGAAGAACCTTCTTTCACCACAAAGAACCTTTTGTGAAACAGAAAGGTTCTTCAGATGTTAAAGGTTCTTTATGGAACCATTTAGACAAAAAGGTTCTTCTATGGCATCATGAAGCACCTTTATTTTTAAGAGTGTATGTGGGCACAGAAAGGCAAACAAATCTAATAATAAATAATAAATGTACATTTTGCATGTTCAGAAGAAGTGAGTTCCCCTGTCTTGCAAAAATGTAAACAGGTTTGTGTAAGTAAATTGCTCAGTGCAAAGAAAGAGAAGTAATGGGAACCTGGTATTTCTATGTTATTTTTTCATGTGTTTAATAGACATGAACAAATTCTTTGAAAAACATCTATTACCTTTAAAACATGTCTACTCTTCATGCTCTATGTTGACTATGGTTTCAATAATAATAAACATACATTTGCATAAAACATCCACATTTGTCCATGCCCATGTTGATTAGAGTATTAAAAACTTGAAAAGTATTAGTTACATTTAGAACAAAAAAAAGTGTGATTAAGTTGCAATTAATCACGAGTTAACTCATGACAATCATGCGATTAATCACGATTAAAAAATTTAATCGATTGACAGCCCTAATATAAATTTTATATATATATATATATATATATATTCATCCATATACATATACCCATATATTGTTTTGTTTTTTTTGATACAAGTTTTGATCTTTGGTGTTGAACGTGCACTGTAAATAGTTGAGAAAACAAAAAAAAAAATAGGCAACTTGATGCTGTAAAACTTTTGAGTTCTCTCAACAATAGTTTTTTTTTTTTTTTTTTAGTTCTTCTCATTAAAAATACTTTGTTTAGCCAATGTAAATGTGTTTGTTCATGTTCTGCCACCCCAATGCGCCTTGCATACGTTGACAGACAGATAACTCCTCTACCAATCACCACGCTGAAGCAGATACTCAGTTCACTTTGTTTAATGGATGACTGGAAGTAGGGTAAAACTGAAAAGAACAAATTAAATTTAAGTACATTGAAAAGGAATATTTTACATATGCATCACTAGTGTAACATAAGCACGTATGAAATAACAGTGCAGGTTTGCATTCATGTATATGAAATAAAGTACTGTAACACCTGAAATCTTTCACATTCCAAACTGTATACTGAATGAATTGCATCATATTGCACCAAAGTAAATGATTAAAAATACATAACTGCAACATAGGTCGCACATCTGAGTATAACACAATTAACACATGGTGACACACACCTATATAAAGATTCACAGGAAAGTTTGCACAACACAAAATACTATCAAATATAGTTGAATTAAGCTCATTGCCCACAGAGCAGTGGCGTTCCGTCCGTATAAACTGCGAATGCGCCGCATACCCAGGCCGTCTGAGAGAATGAGTTCACGGGCTAATTAATATACACATGATTATAAGTTGATACATTATCATTTGAGATGTGACTTAAAGCTTAATAAAGTGTTGGGAATAAGTATGTAAAATTATTTATTTGAAAACAACTGTAATTTCCTGTAAATCTACGTCAGTTACGGTCGGGAGCTTCCGGGCGAGCGGATTCTCCGCTGCTTTGGCGCCTCCGCTCTGTTGCTATGACTCCTCAGGATTGTAGCGCGTTCTCGATGATTTGTTGGTATGCGCGTGATTTCATGCGCGAGGTAAGCTGTCTACGAAGCGCTCGCCCAAGCGGAAAAACGCGCTAGCTGTTGCTGCCAGATCTCGATTGCCGAAAATTACATTGTGTTTGATGAAAAACTAACTCTACGAAATCATATGAAAAAAACAAAACAAAACATCGTAACTGTATATTTTCATGCTTTCTCAAGCAAAGCAAATTTTGAAAGTCCACTAAAAACATATCTGGTCATAAACATTGTTGAAGACGTGCCTAAGTAGCAAATAATAATAAAAAAAAAAGTTTATTATATATATATATAAAAGGATTGTATATAAAATTTGAAATAATAACAAACATCAGGAAAAAATAGGAAACTATATCTTTGTTTTCCGTATACTTGTGTCGCTTACAGTTAAAGTCCTTCTGTGATTTTTATTGTTGTTTGCAACGTTACTTGGCAATATTTTAAAGATATTATTATTATTATTATTTATTTTTTTTTTTTATTATTATTTACTTATTTATTGGTATTTTGCATGGTCTGTTATTGTCATCTGGGTGGGAGTTTTAACTCCTATTCACTGGGAATAAAAAATAAATAATAATAATAAAAAAATAAAAAAAAAAACAAAAAAAAAAAACATTAAGTTGATACAGAGACTTATAGGCCGGGGGAATCCCCCTTCTCCCCACGCTCTGAATATTACGTAGCCTATCATAACGTAACTACGTGTAAACGTTATTTGGCGGTTTTTACTTGGAAAATCAGCTGTTTTCTAGCATTGAAATAACTATGGATAAACCTGAAACTATAGAAGAAGGATTGGAGATTAATTTAATTTACAAATAGCCTAAGGTAGAATGTGCATACTTTTAAAACAACACCTGCATCGGTGTTTTCCTCTTTGAGTGTCCTAAAAGGATGAGGTATGGAAGCCACTTTGTCATGGTTTCCGCCACTGAATAAAACATTTAAAAAAGTAATTGCGACTTTTTATCTCACAATTCTGACTTTTTTTTTCTCATAATTGCGTGATACAAACTGTCAATTCTGACATTTTTTCTCAGAAGTATGAGTTTATATCTCGCAATTCTGACTTTTTTTTCCTCGCAATTCTGACTTTTTTCCTCAGAATTGTGAGATATAAACTCGTAATTCTGTGAACATATCAGTCTTTTCCCCCCTCAAAACTGGACTTTAACTCGCAATTGCGAGTGTAGGCTATATCACGCAATTCTGACGTTATAACTCGCAACTGCGAGATTATATCTCAATTCTGAGAAAAAAAAAAGTCAGAATTGCGAGATATAAACTTGTAACTCTGAGAAAAAAAGTTAATTGTGACTTTATAAATCGTAATTCTGACTTTATAACTCGCAATTGTGAGTTTATATCACGCAATTCTGAGAAAAAAGTCAGAATTGTGAGATTAAAAAGTCGCAATAACCTTTTTTTTTATTCAGTGGCGGAAATGGGCTTCGATAATGAATGGGGGGGGGGGGTGTCTTAATCTTAGCACTCAGCATACCCGGTTAAAAAAAAGTTACCGCTGCCACAGAGTACAAAATTTTTGCACGTTGAAAAAAAAAAAAAAAATACGACCTCACGTTATGTCAATCACGTTTACACACTGCCTCCGAAATTTTCGTCTGTCATAAAAAAATTCGGGTTCGGGTTCACATCCGTAGCAAGCATTTTGAGAGGTGTTTTGACAGTTCAGAGCCACCATACAAGCTAACGCCAAAATCCAGAATGGCGATTGTCAAGTTCATCCACTTCATCTCGCAGCACAAAGCACTGTATATAGATCCTTGCACACTGAGTTCACAGAAATTGGTGGTCTTCTTTTAATATGTGGCTCTAGTATCGCTAGCAAAGCATCGAACTGAGCCAGTGACATCCTGAAGTAAACTTTGAATCGCCCATGATAATCCTGCTGCTCCTTAATAAGTGAAAGTGAAAGTGAAGTGACCCATACTTGGAATTTGTGCTCTGCATTTATCCCATCCAAGTGCACACACACACACACACACAGTAGTGAACATACACCCGGAGCAGTGGGCAGCCAATGCTGCGGCGACCGGGGAGCAGTTGGGGGTTCGGTGCCTTGCTCAAGGGTCTCACCTCAGTCATGGTACTGAGGGTGGAGAGAGCGCTGGGCATTCACTCCCCCCACCTACAATCCCTGCCGGACCTGAGACTCGAACTCACAACCTTTAGATTACGAGTCCGACTCTCTAACCATTAGGCCACAACTTCTCCCTTCCTTTAAGGAGGAGGAACTCTCCATCCGCTCTATATTTTAGAATTGGATGGCCCCAATATTTCCGTTCTTTTTCTTTTTTTTTTTTCTTTTTTTTTAAGAAGCGAGAGGACAACAAAATCATCCTCAATGCTTGAAGACTCCATTTAGTACGCTACTGTTTTGTGAATTTTTTCGCTACAGATTAATTAATACGCATCGAACTCAGTGTGCAAGGTTTCTGTGCGTGATGAATTTTTAGGATTACGAATACGAAAAAAACGCATGCGAAAATTTCGGACTCATTGTGTAATGACCTTTTATGCAAAAATCACTTTTATAAGGTGTTTGAACACAGTTGTGTGGCCGCAGTGTGTGAAACCAACCAGCCTATAATGTTAAAAATCCACCCACTCATTTTTTTATAATCTAAAAAAAAATCATAAACAGTCTCTTAGATTCTCCCTCTGTTCACGTCACCGAGGGGAAAAAGTCCCACCCATTTGTGACGCTGCCCTATAAGCATAGACACAGCCCTGAGTGAGAAGCAGCAGTCCAACTCCGCCATTACTGTTTACTTGCTGTAGCTGCAGGAGATATACAATGTCAGCGCCAAAGAGGCATTTCACGTGTTGGGTTTTGGGATGCACTAACGAACATAGGAGTCTCCATAGACTCCCTCCATCTGAGCTGCTGAGGACACTGTGGTTAAGTTTCATTGTCTAAGGAAATGTCCTGGAAAAAAAAACGGTAAAGTCCCCAATACGTGTAGGGATCAATATCAACGCTTCGTGCGTGAATGTCAGCTCCAGACAAAGTATCACACGTTTGTTTTCCAAATTGCCCTCCTGAAAGAGCTTCTTGGCACTCTGTAAGGCTAATGATGCTAAAGCTACCATAGTCTCTGTCTGTTTTCACTGGTGCTGCCCATTAATGATCGTGAATAGGAGCGTGGTAGTTAAAAGTTGCATATGAAAGCAATGCGAGTCGATCGCTTGATTTTGTTGAGCTCATAATCACAAGTGGGACTTATAAAGTTTGTGATAGCATGCCATGCACCATGAGACCAGCTATGTTGTTATTTTTAATCGCGCTGTGCTCCCTGTCTGTGTAATTCATAAATGCAAATTTATTATGCACAGTATAATCAGATGACTGACTTTTAAACAGTATGTTTTCTGTAAAGATAACAAGCTTGTACTAATAGGGGAATGTTTATTTGCAAAGGCTAACACTGCTATTGTGGAGCTTGAACTCTTGAAGCTCCGCCCTCTTCTCCGGGAGCACCAGCTCATTTGCATTAAAGCAACATAAATACAGCGCATTTTGGCTCACACCCTAAAAGTGGCAATTTTAACAAGCTATAAAAAAATTATCTGTCGGGTATTTTGAGCTAAAACTTCACATACACACTCTGGGGACATCAGAGACTTTTTACATCTTGTAATAAGTCCCCTTTAACATAAACTTACATACCAACGATACTTCTGAAAGACAAGAAATGTAGCAGATGACTTAACTCGTCAAACTCAGTTCCTGGAGGGCTGGAGCCCTGCAGAGTTTAGATGCAACTCTAATTAAATACACCTGATCCAGCTAATCAAGTCCTTCAGGCTTATTTGAAAACTACATGGTTTATGTGTTGGAGCAGGGTTGGAACTAAACTCTGTAGGGCTGCGGCCCTCCATGAACTGAGTTTGACACCCCTGACTTAACATGAAAGGAACCACAATAACAAGCTGCTCTCTTCCATGCAATAGACCAGTGGTTTTCAATCCTGTTCCTCAGGACCCACTGCTCTGCACATTTTGCATGTCTCCCTTATCTGACACACTCATTTGAGTTCATGGAGCTCTTTCCTAATGAGCTGATGATCTGAGTCAGGTGTGTAAATTAGGGAGACATGCAAAATGTGCAGAGCTGTGGGTCCCCAGGAACAAGTTTGAAAACCACTGCAACAGACTGAAGCTGGTCCTATATTGATGACATCATCAGCGAGTTGTAACTCTTAAAGGAGCCAGCACCTTTTACACTAATGTCACACATGACAACACAGCTCATACAATGCTGATGGTCTTATTTTGCTAATAGAAAAAGTTGGTCACAGCAACTGATACAACAATTAATGTCGTTGTGATTTTTTTTCTTCCCGTTTCCTGGAGAAAAAAAAAAAATTAATAAAAATATCATTATGTAATAAAAGTTTTTCTCTAATACAAATTGGCCACAATTAAAGGCACCCTTTTATTCAATACTTTTTGAAACCTCCATTTGTCAGTTTAACAGCTCTAAATTTTCTCCTATAATGCCTGATGAGGTTAGAGAACACCTGACAAGAGATCAGAGATCATTCCTTCATCCAGAATCACTCCAGACCCTTTAGATTCCCAGCTCCATGTTGGTGCTTCTTCTCTTCGGTTCACCTCACTCATTTTCTACAGGGTTCAGGTCAGAGGACTGGAATGGCCATAGCCATGAATGGGAATATACTTCAGAGATATTTTACTCATAAGAATTTCTAGGGGTGCCAATAATTGTGTCCAACGTGTATTTGAGAAAAACATTTATTTCCTAATGATATTTCCCCCATTTTAAATTCTTATTATCCAATGAAAGGTTAGATTTTTGTGAATTTTTTTAAATAAAAAGATCAAAAGGATTAACAATGCAGATTAATTTTCACAGCCTTCTTTGTTCATATTTACCAAGGGTGCCAATATTTTTGGCCATGACTGTATGTGTGTGTATAGTCATGGCCAAAAATATCGGCACCCTTGCAATTCTGTGCAACACTTCTCTCAGAAAGTTGTTCCAATTGCAAGTGGTTTGGTATTCACATGCTCATTGTTTTTGTTTGCACTGCAACAACACACACAAAAAAAAAAAATAGAGAAGAAAAGTTAAACTTGATAAAATGTCACACAGAACTCAAAAATGGACTGGACAAAATTATTGGCACCTTGTCAAAATTGTAAGAAATAATTGCTTTTCAAGCATGTGATGCTCCTGTAATTTGTATTTAGACACACCTGTGGCAAGTAACAGGTGTGGGCAATATAGTAGTCACACTTGCAACCAGTTAAAATGGAGAAAAGTTGACTCAACCTTTGTGTTGTGTGTTACACTGAGCATGGAGAAAAGAAATAAGTGTAAAGAGTTGTCTGTAGATTTGAGAGAAAAAAAAAATTGTGGAAAAACATGGACAATCTCAAGGCTACAAGTCCATCTCCAGAGATCTTAATGTTCCTGTGTCCACTGTGTGCAATATCATCAAGAGGTGATATTGCACACAGTGGACACAGGAACATTAAGATCTCTGGAGATGGACTTGTGTGTGCAATATCATCAAGAGGTGATAGCTAACCTCCCTGGACGTGGACGGAAGAGCAAAATTAATGAAACATTACAACGAAGGATTGTTCGAATGGTGGATAAAGAATCCAGACACAGGGTACAACAGTGTCAGCTCGTACTATCCATCGTCATCTGAATGAAATGGGACGCTATGGTAGGAGACTCAGGAGGACACCACTGCTGACAGAAAAGGCATAAAAAAAACAAGACTGGAGTTTGCCAAAATGTATGTGACAAAACCACAATCCTTCTGGGAGAACGTACTGTGGACAGATTAGACAAAAGTAGAGCTTTTTGGTAAAGGACATCATGGCACTGTTTACAGAAAAAGAAATGAGGCCTTCAATGAAAAGAACACAGTCCCTACAGTCAAACATGGTGGAGGTTCAAAGATGTTTTGGGGTTGCTTTGCTGCTTCTGGCACTGGATGCCTTGACTGTGTGAATAGTATCATAAAATCTGATGATTACCAAAGAATTTTGAGGCGCAACGTAGTGGCCAGTGTCAGAAAGCTGCGTCTCCAAAAGAGGTCATGGGTCTTCCAGCAGGACAATGACCCGAAACACACTTCAAAAAGCACTCAGAAATGGTTACAAACAAAGCGTTGGAGAGTTCTGAAATAGCCAGCAATCAGTCCAGATCTGAATCCCATAGAACACCTGTGGAGAGATCTCAAAACAGCAGTTGGGAGAAGGCATCCTTCAAATCTGAATGACCTGGAGCAGTTTGCAAAAGAAGAGTGGTCCAAAATTCCAGTAGAAAAGTGTAAGAAACTCATTCATGGTTACAGGAAGTGATTGATTTCAGTTATTTTTTCCAAAGGGGGTGCTACCAAATATTAAGTTAAGGGTGCCAATAATTTTGTCCGGTTCATTTTTTGGGTTCTGTGTGGAATTGTATCAGATTTGACTTCTTCTCTGATTTTTGTGTTGTTCCAATGCAAACAAAAAAAAATAAACATGTGAGTACCAGAACATTAGCAACTGAAACTATTTTCTGAGAGAAGGGTAGCATTTTCTGACATAATTGCAAGGGTGCTGATATTTTTGGCCATGACTGTACATAAGTTTAACAAGTCACCACATTATTGATTTTGTGTTTATTTACAAATGATAAACCTTAACGGATACCTTAGTCTATTAAGTAGTCAACACTGTCTTTGCATGTTAACTTGCAAGACTAAGATATCAAAGAACCAGATATAAGTGGTTGAACATTCTTCTAGGTCTCAAAACTAGACACACAAACCTCAAGAATGGTGACAACCAACAAATGTTAAAAATATGAGCTCTTTACATCACAGTACCACAAATAACTAATAATAATGACAAAACAACAACAAAAGTTTGAAGTCAGCAAACCGCAAAACAATAATCCTATAACAGTAACTGCATAATTTATTCATGCTGCAATGCATGCTGGGAACTCACAAAGCTTTAACATTTCAATAATATGAAATTCTTTGTTCACACAACTGTGTTTGACTAGTTGGGACTTTGTTGGTCTGACAAGGTTTTTCATGTAGCTTCAAGAAAATATTTTTTTTTAGTATTTGAGACTCAAAAGGTTTTGTAAACTGGTCTTGAAGCACTGCATGCCTGTTAGAAATTCTGTCTGACTTGAGATGGCAACGATGCCACATGACTGTCACTTGTGGCATCAAAGTACCGCGATAGTGCTCAGAAGCAGACAGGTGACAGCTGGTTGCAGCTTCTCCAGAGCCATTGATTTTCTTATTATTGGGAGATGAGAGAGTCTATATTACTTACTATTGGAGAAAGCGTAACCGTCAGCTTGGATCATGTGTGTCTTGATAACCAATCACATTACAGCCTTGATGTCACTGAATTTCAGTTCAGAGTTGTGCGACATTGAATCGCTGTTTACAGTATCAGAATCAGAAATAGCTCTATTGCCAAGTGTGCTTACACGCACGCAAGGAATTTGTCTTGGTGACAGAAGTTTCCAGTGCACAGACAGGATGACAAGTGACAAGACGCAGATAACAAAAATAGACAGATGATTAAAAATAAATGTGAAAAACAAAACACAATAGACAAATAGACAACATACTGTATAGATGTGTTATATACAAATTATGCAAGATAATTTGGATAGATGTGTGACATGTTAAATCAATAACATATAATAAATATAAGTATGGATAGCTGGGTATTGCACGTGTTTTATTGCACAGTGGGGAGAACATTTAACTACCGTATTGACCCGAATATAAGACAATGTTTTTTTTCTTGGAAATACATCTGAAAAAACGCAGTCATCTTATATTCAGGGTATAGACTTTGACATGTCAATAATACACCCACAACAATAGGTGGCGCCAAGTTACACATAAAACGAGTGTGCCATGAAATACGTAATGTAATATGTGTTGTAAAGATCAAGAGTGAAAACAAAAGAAAAAGAAAAGCTTACAGTGGCATGAGTCCTGACTGTCATGTTAGCCTGATGTGAACAAACTTCATCTGTAAGTGATTTTAAAACATAAGACAGTACCCAGATTTGAAGACTACAATAAGATTTCACTTCTACGAAATAAAATTATAAAATAAAACGTTAATACAATTTTGGTAGGCTGCTATGAGATGGATAGACTAAATGTTATATAATTCAGATGGGCTACCTGTTGTTTTTATGGTATAATCAAAAAGTGTATATATTTTAAATGTGATTGTTTGTACATTTTACCAGTATTTATCATGCTTTCAAAACAAAAATAGGACAAATATGCAATATGAAAATAATTGAAGAAATAATGTTATTTTGTTTGTTTGTTTTTTTCTCAGTAAAACACAAGATTTGGTTTTTCAAAAAGCTTTTTTCCAAAAGGTACATCTGGAAAAAGGGGGGTCGTCTTATATTTGGGTCAATACGGTATAAGTTAGGTAGATGGTCTGAGAGAAGAAGCTTTTCCTACGTCTGGCTGTTTTGGTGCGCAGTGCTCTGTAGCGCAAACCAGACAGCAACAGTTCAAAGAGGAAGTGTGCTGGGTGTGAGGCATCCAGAGTGATTTTGCCAGCCCTTATGCTCATTCTGGATGAGTCCAGTTCTTGGAGAGTGGGGAGGGTTGTACCAGTGATTCACTCAGCAGTCCGGACTATCCTCTGTAGTCTTCTGAGGTCAGTTTTGGTAGCTGAGCTGAACCAGACAGTTATTGATGTGCAGAGGACAGATTCAATGATGGCCAAGTAGAACTGTATCAGCAGCTCCTGTGGCAGGTTGAACTTCCTCAGCTGGAAGGAGGAAATACAGCCTCTACTGGGCCTTCTTGACAATGGAGTCTATGCGAGTGTCCCACTTCAGGTCCTGAGTGATGGTGGTGTCCAGGAATCTGAATGACTCCACTGTTGTTACAGTGCTGTTCATGATGGTTAGTGGGGGAGTTTCTCCTGAAGTCCACGATCACCTCCACTGTTTTGAGCGTATTGACCTCCAGGTTTTTAAGACTGCACCAGATAGTCAGCTGCTCAACCTCGATTCTATCTGTGATTCTGTCTTCAGGAGCTTGACAGAGAGGTCAGTAGAGGTGCAGTCATTGGTGTACAGGGAGAAGAGCAGTGGGGAGAGGACATTCCTGAGGGGCGCCAGTGCTGATGGTGTGGCTGTTGGATGTGGATTTACCCATTCTCACTAGCTGTTGCCTATCTGTCAGAAAGCTGGTGATCCACTGACAGATAGAGCTAGGAACAGAGAGCTGGGTTAGTTTGGTCTGGAGGAGTGTTGGGATGATGGTGTTGAAGGCCAAGCTGAAATCCACAAACAGGGTCCTTGCAGAAGTCCCTGGTCTGTCAGATGTTGCAAGATGAAGTGCAGTCCCATGTTGACTGCATAATCCACAGACCTGTTTTCTCAGTAAGCAAACTGCAGGAGGTACAGTAAGGGTCCAGTGATGTCCTTCAGATAAGCCAAGACCGGTTTTTTAAATGACTTCATGACTACAGATATTAAAGCAACAGGTCTGTAGTCATTAAGTCCAGCAATTTTTGGTAACTTTGGGACGGTGATGGTGGAGCGTTTGAAGCAGGCAGGGACTTTGCACAGCTCCAGTGATCTGTTGAAGATCTGTGAAAAGATGTGGGCCAGCTGGTCAGCATGGGGTTTTCAGACAGGCTGGTGTGACACCATCTGGGCTTGGTGCCTTTCTTCTCTTGTTCTTTTTGAAGACCTGATGCACATCTTCTTCACTGATCTGAAGTGCAGGTGTGGGGGAGAGGAGGATTGCTGGAGGTGTTAATGTTTGTGTAGAGAGATGATCAAAGCGGGTGTGAGACCGGTTTCGAATCTACAGTAAAACTCCTCCCTAGAATGAAATTGTTATTACCTGATTTGGAAGGGTCATGAATAATAATGTTGAGCTCTGCTCTGATTGGCTGTTTCACAGTGAGGCTCAATGTTGAGCTCTGCTCTGATTGGCTGTTTCACAGTGCGGCTCATTTCAGTAGCTCACACAGCAGGAAGGAAACACAGGGAAAATATATTTTTCAATACTTTCTCTCACAGTTATATCATTTTATATATAATATGCAGGCATCAGGGAGCCGCTATTAATATGCAGGGCATTGAAACTGCTTTCGAATGCACGATCGCTTTTTACTTTCACTTTCGAGATTTGCGATCGCACGTGCTGTGTGTAAACTACAGAGGCAGTACTTACCACACATTTTACAAGATCAGATGCTTGTCAGTGGTGCTCAGGATCTGTAAATCATTTGCCATCATCCTCAGTCATCTCTCCTTACTCTGTTTATGTGGCAAGTGAAATATTATGTACTGTAATGTAACAGGCTACCGCTAGCAGGAAGCTAACCATGTCCCTTTAGTGGCTTGCGTTATTTTATTAGAACGCGTTATTTGTTTACCGTGCCTTTCTGAATACAGACTCAAACCTATCCCTGCACAGCCTGGAACATAACATTTATTTCCATGATCTACCATTTTCGCTATTATCCTCGCTTGTTTTTTCACAATACCTGCAGAACTTCTGATGATTCGGCTGTGCAGGTTCGGCTGGCGGCTGGCATAGAACATGGGCGGGTATATGAAAATGTTGGGGGTGTAACTATTAGTGATCCCAACTGTAACATCACAGTCGGTGTTATGTTCTGATTCGCCTATTTTTCAGTGGTCTTTTGCTTGCACAAGATTTACATAAGGAGGAGGAAACAATGGTGTTTGAGGCTCACAGTATGTCATTTCCATGTATAGAATTCTTATTATTCAACTATGCCAAGGTAAATACAGTTTTCCATTCTATGGCACCTTTAAATTACTACTTTAAAACAAAGTAATTCAAATCGAAAATAAAAATTATTTCATTATATAATCCATCAAGATGCATCTTATCACCATAATTGATGGATGTCTAAAATATAAAAATAAGGAGAAGCCTAAAACAGGCCCGAGGCCCAGAGTAGTAGAGTAGTGCCCAGAGTATTTTTGTTTGTTTGTTTTTTTTGGCCACTGTGCCAAGATTGTGTTTGCATGCATTACAAATATAGCCTACAGCGGCATTTTAAAAATAACTAATTAAATAAGATTATTCTTAAAATATTATGACGTTAAAGTCAAAAATACAATAAAAAAAAATCATGTTATATTGCATGGTCTTTGGCAAGACATCTTTGTCTTTGGCATACAACCTGTCATTCTTCACATTTAACATGAAAAACAGCAATAAAAAAGTAGGCTTTAACTCGGTTAACTGGTCAATTTATGAGAATAATAAAACAATGTTGGCAGAAATTTTATTGTTAGCTTTTCTGAGGTAGGTTAAATGTTATGACTGATACAGTGATCAGTACGACTGATATGACTGTGCACAAGCTGTTTTATTGATGATTTTTGAAACTAATAGATTTCATGAGACGTTCATTTTTATTTTTATTTTTTTTTTTTCAAAATGCATTCAAATATTTGAATATTTTGCTATGAGTTTGATCGCAACATAATCATTGCTATTGGAATCAAAAATTAAAGAGGAAAAGATGATTGACTCACATGCCGCTTGAACTGAGGCAAATATAGTTATCTCACTACAAATTAAAGAGCGTAAAAACACATTTATTGTTTGTGTTTTATCATAAAATTGACAATTTATAGGCCGAGACTATAATAAATATATGACTATAATATAATTATTATAATAAATCTAATAAAAGTAACAAAGCTTATTGCGATTATTGGGTGGCTTGGGTGCAGAGGTCGCGTTAACCGAAAATCGTCTGTCATTTACAAAAAAATTTTATCAGTGATGGAAAAATCTGAAGGCTGTCCGTCACTTTGACGGATTACACTGAGGGTGATTCATTGTAACTGTAATTCCCACCCCTGTCCAGTTGGTGGCGAGTGCTCTCCAGTGTGGCAGCAGAGCACGGGATCAAGAACACAGACCAAAAGATCAATTGGAATTTAACAATCGATATTGGTTCATAAAAAACAGAATATTAAAATCGAGAACTCATTTTTTTTCTTTACCCAGTCCTAGCATGTTTTGTTGTTTTTAGTGTCCTCCGCTGCCACACCTCGGGGTGTGGTGTTGAACACGAAGAGTGACTCACAGTCTCTGTTCATCTGTTCTCTTCAAAATGCATTGTCTATATTATCCTGTAGGTTCATGATTAAAAATTAAAGTTTGAACAAAAATAAAAACAATTAAATGTGTTATAATTAAAATATGAAAATATATTATTATCCATCATTTTAATTATGACTGACTTTTTATGACCCTGTCCGTCAAAATGACGGATAATGTTAAAGTCTTGTTGTAACATTCTCAAATTCAGTGAGGTTAGATCAATAAAGAGAAAAACAGTTCAGTTATTTTCCTATGCAAAAAGATGTGTATTATACCATCATCCAATATTAATACATCTCACTCATCAACTACATGAACAAAGTCCACCATTTCATATTTAAAAACAGTCCTCATAATATACGCACAAACAGCTGAATCGCGTATCTCTTACCACGAATTTTGTTAGTCCTGAACAAATGTACTCCAGTCCTTGGTGCAGCGTTCTAATAAAAGGTCCCAACTAGGGCTGGGCGATATATATCGAATGATATTTTGCGCATTTCGTCAGTAAAGTCAGTTTTGAAATAGAGCGCCAGTTAATACACAGAGCCGTAGATCACTGACAAGCAATACCGCGTTCATTTTCGCGGGTGATTAATTGGCGTAGCTTGTCAGTGATCTACGGCTCTGTGTATTAACTGGCGCTCTATTTCAAAACAGGTGATGGAGATTTTCCGCTAATCAAAGAACCGGCTTTACTGACGAAATGCGCATGGATATATCGAACGATATATATATCGCCCAGCCCTAGTCCCAACAGTCACGAAACGCTCCAAAAAAAAAAAAACACAGGTAAATCGTGCCAGTGAGGCATTAGCTGCAAATAAGGATATCCACCTGGTGAACTAGAGGTCCGTCGATTGAAAAAGTTCCCGGGAAACACAACGCCGCATACATTGGTTCCTACCCCCTTATATACATACGAAATCATCATTCATGAAGAAAACCACCAGACAAGAAGAAACGAAAACAGGAAATAGTACATGAGTCCAGCACAGCATTATAAAAAATGGGGTCAAAAGAACATCATAGTATTAGTAATCAAGATATACAACTTGATAATCTTAATACAATTTACATTCTTCCATAACACACTGACATAAATTCCATATTAATATGTAGTGGTGCTACAGTCTAACTCAACCTCTGCTTGGGTTTTACAAATAATGAATACACTTTAAAACAGTAAATATGATTTCCAAGCATTTATGCGAAAATAAAACAGCTTGTGAATAGTAATGTTATTTGAAAAATCAACGATAATTTAAGTTGACCGAGTTGGAGCCCATAATGTTTGGGGGAGCCCGTATAATTTTTTTGCATATGGGCCCGGTGCTGACTTGCTATGCCACTGTGCCCATCTCTATGAAGAATCAGAATATTTGTTGAGTTTTTGACAGCAAACGTTTCAAAATTATATTGAAACAAAGCTTTTATCTGTACTTCAGTGACTTTTAATTTCTTTATTCGATTAATGATTATTTTCTCCCTCTCAGGATGGTTCTGAATGGGAAGTTAAAAGACCCTCAGAGGTCACGACAGATGCAAATACCAAGTACAGGTACAGAGAGAAACCTTTATGAAATCATACATACTTGTAACATTATAAATATATATACTGTATATATATATATATATTACATCTTCTGAGAGCATCTTAATCAGTGATATATTTGGGTTTTCAGTGTCAGCTCCTCTGCAGGGCAGCATGAATGTTCAGAGACTGGCCTCCGCTGGCAGTCTGACAGTGACGTCAGTTTGGAGTATCGGTTTGTTGACTGGGAATCACTCAATAAAGATATTTTGAAGAACTACACGCCATGTGGACCTTTGATAGACATCACTGTAACCTCTGGCACACTGGAGGAAATTCAGCTCCCTCACTTCGTCTGTGTAGGTAAGGCACATCTCACTCCAGAGCCACTCATTTTAACATGTTCTCTCCATTCGTATAAACTTTTTAAGCCAATGACCAATGAGCTCTCATTCTTGAAGACTTTGTAACTGAAACCAACATTACGGTCCACAGATTCTGTATCTTCCTCAGATGATGCAGTGAAAGCTCTTTATGTGAAGGACGGTACTGTTTCAGTGGAAAGATGTGAATTAAGCGGACTTCATGCCAAGCTTCTCAATCCCACCATCGCATTATGGGGAGTTGTTGCAAATCAGAGTCACCTCTCCCTGAAATATCACTGTGAAACTTTGATTTATCGCAACAGAAAGGCTCCCCTCAACCTTCATGTGTACCTGATTGTAAAGGATCAAAAACTTAAGAAGGTAAAATCTAATGATAAGCTTTATGAGAGACCATGTATTCTGACATTTATTTACTTACAACTGTAGAACATAATCAGCAATTTATAGGATGATTTTATTCGAAATTGACAACAACCAAACTCTTCTGAAGGGATAATGAAAATTTTGCCATTGTATTTTCCCTCATGCCGTTCTTTTCTACGCAACAAAAGAAAACAAGAAATGAAGGATTCTATATTCTAAAGTCTTTTGAAGCCATACATTGAATGATTGAATCTGTTCAAATCAATCAATCAATAGATCAATCAATCAGTGCGGTATGTTTATGATACATGTATGAATCTCTGTAAGTTATACAGTATATACCACTCAACAGATTTCAAGATTGGAAATATGTTGTATGGCTTCAGAGGACTTGGAATATAGCAAATTGTATGGACAATATGAGTAGATTTATCTTTTTGCTTTTGTAGAAAGCAAGTGTAACACTTCTGTAAGTACGTTTAAGTGACAAATAATTATGTCCAACACTGTTAGTATGTGGAGGAGAAGGAGAAAAATAATATGGAGATTGTAAAACCAACACCAGATGAAGGCCTTACAATGGATGACAGTTACACCCTGAAGACATCTTGTGCCTCCAAAATCAAACCTTCGGTACTTACAAAATTTGCCTTCACAATTGTATGTGTATATATATATATATAGAATTTTTATTTATTTATTTATTTTAATTTTTTTTTTTTGGGGGGGGGGGAGGGGTGGAAACTAATCCAGACTTACATGCTGTCTCTTTCTAAAATATTTCAATTCACTTCTTGCCAGAGTTTAAAACTGACACCCGGCAAGACCAACTTCTTTGATTTACACCTTAAAGATGAAACGGAATGTCTTGAACTATCTATAGAGACAAAAGAGGGCCAACAGATATGGGATGTTAATATAGAATCAGGTAAAAACCCACAAGACCTTGCAAAACTCTCTGCAGATCAGATCTTTATATTTTAGATTTAAATTTTTGGACTGTGTTCTTTCAGATGAATTCAACATAAACAGTTCAGCATGTAAGTGACAGTACAATTTCATGAATCATACAAATCTGCACATGCTACAAACATGAATACACATATACATGCTATAAATTCGAGTAAGTGTTTTACTGTTGTTCTGCAGTTAGAATAATATTTAATACTGTTAAATAATTCATGTATTTTTGGCTTCATTTCAGCTGACTGGAGGCTAAAAACAAGTAAGTGATGATGACAATTTAATTCAGTGACCGATAAATGTTGTGTAATGTTCTGCATAGTTTAATATATTATTATTAATATTTGTGTATTTAGCCACTATAATGTAATTTAAGTTTTATCTAATCTTAAATGCACCGTCTTCCATCTTGTTTAAAACATTGCACTCTCATCTGGTCTGAGAACGTGGGGCATTCTGGTATTGCTTTCCTGACGAAGGATCAATTGAATGCTTTCCAAGAATTTGGCCAAAACTACTGTATTTCTGAGTAATATATGCCTACATATAGGCTACATTTCTATATGCATTCTGTGAATGTGCAGCCTACACTTTTTTATGGAAGCCTGGACAATGATTTTGTTATGTTATGAGTTGTTGTTGTTGTTGTTGTTATTTGTTATTTGTATGTTCTTCCTGTTCTCTTTGTGTGTCTTTTGAGTTAATAGATCGGTGCTGATTTTGCAATGGTGGCGCCACCTGATAGCAGCTATTGAACTCTCAGCTGGTGGTCCTCTTAAAACGTCTCTTCAACGATCCAGAAGTGAGCTGATGTGACTTCGGACCGGTCGTGCTGTTCCAGACTCTTTATCAGCCGTCAGACCAAATACTCTTGCTAGCGTTTATTAAAGTTGTTTCAAACTTTTTATGTGGTCAATGTAGGAGAGACCAGGGGTGTATTCCAGAAAGCAGGTTATGTGACATACCCGGATATGTTTGAGGATAAGCGAGCGGATAACCTCAGCTTTCGGTTCCAAAATCGGAGGTAACTTTCAGGGTATGTAAGTAACCATAATAACTTGCTCTCTGAAGATAACCTGCTCCGGAGCAGGTTATGTTCCAGGGTTAGTTCACTTTAGCGCTATCAGCGCACACATGACCTACTGACGAGCCTTCAGTGGGCGTGACAGATAGCGCATAACATTATATAATAGTACAATATGTAATATAGCCTATGTTAATGATAAAGCGCTAATATAAGTAATAAATAAGGTAATATATTATTCTAATATGGTTATTATATTTACTTTATTGGCATATATAACAGTTATCTATATAAATTATAAAACACTATGACAAGGTAAT
Organism: Tor tambroides; assembly: GCA_021397915.2. Classification (NCBI taxonomy): domain Eukaryota; kingdom Metazoa; phylum Chordata; class Actinopteri; order Cypriniformes; family Cyprinidae; genus Tor; species Tor tambroides. The sequence goes on along the minus strand of JAFVLL020014339.1, from coordinate 17,391 downwards.
GTTTAATTTATTATATTATATATATATATTTATTACATGTTATATTATCATCTCACACATGGATCGGCATTTTCTATGTAAAAATACATATCTGATATGAATAAATAGATAATTAGCATCAAACAAACAAGGTTAAACGGAGGAAAAAAAAAAGAAAACCATCAATTAGGTGGCGATATGCACTAAGCATGTAAACGACCCTTGAACAAAAGAAGAAGAAAGAAACAGCATGGCGCGGTTTTTCTTAGCGTCCGTTTCCATAGTGACTCGTCGATTCGTCGCTCTGTTGAGAATGTCTCGAGTCTTACCCAGGAACATACTCTGAGTTGAATGAACTTACTCCCGGATGCGTTTTTGGAACCACAGACCTCGAGTAAGCAAGGTTTGGGGTTAATCAGCCGAGAGTTCAGGGTTTAGCTGACGGTAAGTTAACCGTGCTTTCTGGAATACACCCCTGCCCTTTTGTTTGAATCTATTCTCTCTGTTTTTGTTAAGAGTACTTAGGTAAGGATCTTTGTATTTTAGGTTAGGGTTATTTTTATTTTATTTTTTTTAGGTTAATTACCTTGATTTATTTTCTAGACTGATTTTGTTTGTTGTTTTTGGCCTTGGGTCTCTCTGAAGCCCAGTATCACTCAGTGACAGTTTCATCTCTAAAAATAAATTAACACCTTCAATTTATGGTGTTTTTTTTTTTTTGTATTTGTTTGTTTGTTTTTTTGGGGTCTGACGGCTTGATGAGAGTCTTCATTATTTTTATTGCATCTTACCCCTAGCGGACATAATAATTTTAATTCATTTTTATTTTTTTTATTTTTTTTCTTTACCCAGGTCATCAGTCTTCAGACACTGACGCAGCACAGAAAAAAGGAAAATGCAAAAAGGGTGAAGGTAAAAATAAATTATGAAAATAGATCTGGCTGTTTCTATGCAGATTCTTTATAAAGTATTGTTGAGTGGCTTATCATGAAGATGACACAACGTTTTGTTCATCCAGGAGCTGAGTTTGTGGAGAACCACAGGGCAGAGTTGATCAGAAGCGTCTCACTGGTGGAGCCCATTGCAGATGACATGAAACCTCTGATTGGAGATGCAAAATACCAAACCGTCTTAAACTCAGGAACAATACAAGCACAAATGAGAGCACTTCTGGACTTTCTGACAACACCTAAACTGAAAGATAAACTTTACCAAAGTCTTCTAAAACATGAGCGCTCTGTTGTTGAATATTTGGAGCATTCTGGGTAGATGCTCTTTTATGCGTCAGAAGAATGAATTCATTATGGTTTATTATTGTTTTACAGCTGACAGGTCATTAATAATATAATGTGGCCTGGGATATAATGAGATTTGGAATATACAGTTCTGATTGGTTTACATACAGATTTTTTTTTCTTTACTTTTTTGTCTATATTTTTACACTTAATGCCATTAAGTGTTCATATATAAACTTAAGAATACATAAACACAAATGCTTTGAATTTGAACTTTGTGACTTTCTGAAATATTTTGCACCTTCCTTTTGGAGAGAATTTTCCACTGTTAGAAAGATTAGACATTACTCCAAACAATCTCCATTTGGATCATATATCTCTGTTTGTGATAGAGCCACCAGCTTTAACAACTCTTTTCAAAAGTCTTTATAAATTTCCTTAACTTTGCCTGTGGATTGTAAACATTGTTTTGCAAAGGACTTTTATTGCATATTTCTGAGTTACACACCTGTTTCCATTTATTATTATTATTTTTTTTTCTACTTAAGTTGCTTAAGGTAGCTATAATTAAGTGCCTTATAATACACTGTTTTTTTTTTTTTTTTTAATTCATTCAAAACGTGCTTGGTGATAGTTGATGCAGTGCAGTAGTTTGGGCAGTATATATTTTCTTTAAATGAGTTACATATCAATAAATACTAGGAAATACTTACAAAACTCTGTGTGGTCACTATGCTTGCTTGCTCGCTCACTTACTTTCTTTCTTTCTTTCTTTCTTTATTATAATTATTATTACTTTTTATGTTATTATTTTTTCTTTCAATTTTTATTCCTAGACTTTAAAAGGTAGAAAATGGTAAATCATTGAAACGCAAAGTTGCAGAGAGAGACACAGAGAGAAATATCTTTGCATCACAAAAATAATTGTCATTTTAAAATTCAGTTTTTATATTTAATAAGAGGAATCTATCGGTTAAGGCTAGATGGGATACAGCTGTGGCTACTGTGCATGCACACATTAATACTGAAGAATTTTTGTCATGCTGAACAACAATATTTACTGTATTTGCATTATTGTAAGGGATAAGTTTAGGGTTGGGGTAGGTGTAGACGTTAATAAAACACAATCTAATAGGTAGCAAATTTAATTTATTGTTCAGCTGGGATGTCATTGGCTGTGAATTTCCCTTGTCACCCGCAGGACTCGCTGTGGTTGGATTATATTTTAACCTATATTAAACAACATATCATGTTACAAAAGTATGTTTTGCTAATATTATCATGTTAGTAATATATTAAGTTAACAATGAGGTGTTGCTATGTTGAGAGAAATTGCTCCTACACCGAGATCCTAACCCTAAGCATAACGTCATTGAACTACAAATAGCTGTTGTGTTTTTTTCCTGTTCCATCAAAAGAATGACAGAGGCTTATGGGTAATGTTGTTTAAAACTTTTATTAATGAAATTAAATATAAATAATATATTTAATGGAAAACTGGATATCTAAATATGTTCATTGTGCAAACCTCTATGACATATTTGAGAGGCAGGCTTAAATTTGGTATTTTACATTGAGCAATATTAAAAATGCCTTTATGCCACCTTTCTATATATTTCTGAACACTGTGCCTAACATTATTTAATCAACATAGCATAAGTAGTAATCCTACCGATTTTCTCTTTGATACTCTAATCGGACTTTGATTTGAATATGTAGGTTTTACTGCCTTTCTACCCCCAGTAAAACCTACATATTTGGGGCCTCATTTATTAAATGTTGCATAGAAACCATACTAAATTTGATCTTACAATCATCTCTCAAATGTGTACGTGTGATTCATAAAATTAATGTATGAACAGAAAACGCACATAAGCCTCTCTTTCAGATGTGAAATCTATGAATCGCAAATGATCATGAACTTGCGCGCAACTGAATGTTTTCAGCTCACTCCCTTGTAAACGACTCCTAATTAATGTCATTAACATGTCAAAAATCACCAGTCATCATACAAATGCTTTAATTTAGAACAGCGAGCTGCAAGAACAGCTTACATTTCCAAAAACCTGCAGTACTCAAACAAGAAAAAGTGTGTAAGTCTGCTCGGACCCTGACGTGACGCTAAGCACTTTTCCACGTCAAAGACATGTTTTTACAAACATGAGTGTTGGCGTGGATTTAGCATGTTGTTCAAATGACTTTACAGCAAAATATATTGTGATATATTACTTTTATTAGAATATATTTATATACAGTCAGAGCTGGGTAGTAACTGATTACATGTAATCTGTGTTACGTAATCATATTCCAAAAATTAAGTACTTGTAATCAGAGTAAGTTACATTTTAAAATACTCGTATTTCTAAAATAGCCTACCGATTATATACTTATATATATATATAGTCCAGTTTTGTGGACATTCACACAAAGATCAGTCATTAGTCAGGTGGCGACAGCATTTGACCAATGGATTTACAAAAATCATGTCAGGTTTAAGAAGGGTTTCAACATTGCATCAACCAGGTTACTGATGAACACATTCATTTTGAATTATTACTATGTAGGTTTTTTTAACCATGTATTATTAATTATAACTAATTAAAATGCACATATCCACGTTATTTCTTAGTTACATGTAATGCAGGCATTCCAAAACTTTTTGTCATCTAAACCTTATTCACAAATATATTTGCTTTAAGTACCCCTGAGATTTTAAAATAAATATTTCGATAATTAAGTATCATATTTGCATGCTCACGGTTTCTTTGATGTTGATTAATGATCACATTGCATGCAGGTAAATAAAAGTATTTCATCTTTTTTTAGTGAGTGTTTTATTTAAAACAAAGACTAAAGAAATGCAAAGATGGTTCTCTCCTATACTTATGAATGGGAGAAACTGCAACGCGCAACATGGAGGAATAGTCCCACCTTCTAAATGAAAGAGCCAAATTTCCCATAGAAACCTGACTAGATCAGTCAATGCACATTATTGTACGGTTGGAAGATCCAAACATGGCCCATTATAAGATTTCTAAGAGTCAGTCACTTGTTGATTTTTTATCTGTTGGTATTTGATAGAATCCATGATGCCATGTGTCTAAACAAGATGTCCAGGACCTCCAGCAGAAATATAGGCCCACAACATTAAAAATACAGCAGTATATTTCATTGTACACATGGGGTACTTTTTATCCCTGTGTGCACCAAACCCATCTTGAGTGTTTTCTGCTAAAAAGCTCATTTTTTTTAGTTTCATCTGACCATAGAAGCCAGTCCCATTTGAAGTTCCAGTCGTGTCTGATAACTGAATATGCTGGAGTTTTCTAGATTTTTTCTTGAAACCATCCCAAACAACATGTGGTGATGTAAGGGCTGTTTGACATTTTTTTTAAAGGTTTTCTGACCCCGAGACTCAACTGTTTTCTTCAGTTCTCCAGCTGTGGTCCTTGGAGAGTCTTTAGGCACTCAAACTCTCCTCCTCACCATGCATTAGGACGATATAGACACACATCCTCTTCCAGGCAGATTCATAACATTTTCTGTTGATTGGAAATTCTTAATTATTGCCCTGATGGTGGAAATGAGAATTTTCACTGCTCTAGCTCTTTTCTTAAAGCAACTTCACTAATTTGTGAAGCTCAATTATCTTTTGCTGAACATCAGAAATATATTCTTTGGTTTTTCTGATTGTGATGGATGATTAAGGGAATTTGGGCTTTGTTTTCCCTCCTATTTATATTTCTGTGAAACAGGAAGCCATGGCTGGATAATTTCATGTTCATAATCACCCTGGAGTGCTCAAAATTGTGAATATGAATGGGAATATACTTCAGAGATATTTTACTCATAAGAATTTCTAGGGGTGCCAATAATTGTGTCCAATGTGTATTTGAGAAAAACATTTAATTCATATTGATATTTCTCCACATTTTAAATTCTTATTATCCAATGAAAGGTTAGATTTTTGTGATTTTTTAAAAAAAATAAATAAAATAAAATATCAAAAGGATTAACAATGCAGATTAATTTCCACAGCCTTCTTTGATCATGTCTACCAAGGGTGCCGATATTTTTGGCCATGACTGTATATAGAGAGAGAGAGAGAGAGAGAGAGAGAGAGAGAATAATAAAGAATGCATTTATTTATTTATTTATTATAATAACCGTTTTTTTTTAAGAAAAATTAAGAAAAAAACACAGTTTAACAAAATCAACCAACAACCAACATTGTAACAAGATTTTGCATATTCTCAATAAAGGACTTCCTTGGTCTTCATGCTCTTCTGTAAAACAAGAAAATCTCTACTTACTCTATGTGCAATTACTATTGCCCCTTAATAAATTCATCTAAACCAAGATTAAACTAGAGCATTTGATGAGTAAATATTGATAAAAAAAAATTCTAGAAAATTTACCTGGGAAGTGCTGATCATGACAAGATTTTTGAGACCCACTTGCAGCTCTTTAAGTTTTTTTTTGTTGTTGTTGTTTTAAGGAAGGTTTGTGAGGGTTGGCTCTTAAATGAGCTGTTTATTTTTGATATTGTAGAGACCTGTAAAAGAAGGACAGCATAATCTGCAAGTAATCCTATAAAACAGGATTGTTGTTTTCAGCCAAAATATCTAAAAATTCTTAAATCAAGGAAGATTTTCTAGACAAGTAAAAATTATTGTCTTGTTCTCAGAAAAAAACAAGTCAAAATTAAGTGTGTTTTTACTTAGAAAAAGCAAAATAATCTGCCAGTGGGGTAAGCAAAATAATCTTATTTCAAACAGAAAACATTGGCAGATTATTTTGCTTTTTCTAAGTAAATCACACTTAATTTTGACTTGTTTTTTTTCTGAGAACAAGACAATAATTTTTACTTGTCTAGAAAATCTTCCTTGATTTAAGAATTTTTAGATATTTTGGCTGGAAACAAGACAAAAAATCAGTGCATTCCCGTTCTTTCCCTTAGCTGCACATTCAGAGTAATAGAAATAAAGTTGAGATTATCATGAATATTTAAACTATTCTCACTCTGCGTCAAATGCCTGTGTTAATAAATCATCTGAACAGCAGGTTTTTTGTTTGTTTGTTTGTTTTTCCCACTCTCCGCACAAATGCTAAGATATACACCTGACAGCACACTTTTATCTAGGTTAAATGTTAAACCATTTAATCCCAAATTTTTCCCAGACATGAAAATATCCAAATGATGTGTCATTAGTAACCCTTTAAAATAATCAATAATTATTTTTTGATTTTTTTTTTTTTTTTGGAAAAGTGTGTGAAAAACTGTTTTATGGTCGGTGGGATAAGGTGAGTACTGAATTAACATATTTCTGCAGTCATAACAATTGTTATATATCTTACCCCAGCTGTTTTAAACTGTTTGATCACATTCTAGGGTTACTATAATGCATAAAACACCTTTTTATACAACATTGATAGGAACACTGTGATAAAAGACAAAAAATAAAAGTAAAAATACAACCATCAACGCATTTCAAAATTGTTACTGTTTTTGTAAAATATAACATCAAATTTTTTATATTAGTGCTACCAGTATTACAACATCAATATTGTAATTTTTTGTAACATTAGAATTTTTAATTTAGTGCAACATTTTATTGCAATTTTCACTAACAACTGCAATTGGATTTATATAGTTCACCGTTATCCCACCGGTCACTATTGTGACCATCAAGATGTTTACCCATTCTATGACCACACTCAACAAAACTAAATATATGTGAATTCATATATTAAGACTAGACACCTTAAAGATAATGTGTACCAAAAATCTGTATCATATCTTTATGTTAACATACTTTACTAGCCTTTCGTTTTGGAGCTTTGATGCAGTTATCAGGCTTGTTTGAGATGAACTATACTAGCCTGTCACCAGCTGGAGAGAGGAGCCGCTTTAATTGCAGTCGGGGTGGAATTAAATGTGGAGACGTCAAGTCGGACACTTTCTGCTTCCGGTGGTGACGCTCTCATGTTATTTGCATGCTCTTATCACAGATAAAGTGAATTAAATGCAATATTTGTCAAATACACAAATGTTTTTATGAGCAACAGAAACACTTTTTTATATACTGCTTAATACAGCGCCATCTGTCAAGAATAAAGTTCACATATACTCTACTAAATACCAATAAAGTGGGGGTACATATGCTTTTATCAGGTTTATTTATTTCTTTATTTATTGCCAAAAATGACTCAAGATAACAGTGCGACTACACTAAGAAGCTTTTACTGTTATATTAACAGAACACAACACACCTCGTGCTTGTCATCAGAATCTGACCAATGAGAATAAAGTGTGTCGTCATCAAGGCTCTCCCAGCCGATTCTGAGCACACTTGATGACTACACACTTTATTCTGATTGGTTAGATTCTGTGATGACAAGCACGAGGGGTGTTTATTCTAACAATTCATTTCCAATAATGCTCACAAATCTGTGTTTTTATAAGAGTAAAGCTTTTTTAGTTTAGTCGAACTGTTATCTTGAGCCATTTTAATCAAAAACACTGATAAAAGCATATATACCCACACTTTATTGGTAGCCTATATGTTTATGCTGAACATTATTCTTGAACAGATTGCGCTGTATTAAGCAGTATATAAAAAGTGTTTCTGTTGCTCATAAAAACGTTTCTGTGTATTTCACATATATTGCATTTAATCTGTGATAAGAGTAAGCAAATACCATGCGAGCGTCACTAACGGGACCAGAAAGTGTCGGACTTGATGTCTCCACTTTTAATTCCGCCCCGACTGCAAGCGGCTACTCTCGCCAGCCGGTGGCAGGTTATTATAGTTCATCTCGAACAAGCCTATTATCTTCTCAAGGTGCAAACAAGAAATAAACTGCTCTGGTCATGTGACAGTTTGCACTAATCATGTCACACTGCACATATTTAACTGAGACCCTTTATATTTTCCATATTTGAAGGAAGTGCACTAAAACACCAGTCAGTAAGGTTTTTAGAGCTTTATAAATGAAAACTTTTTTTTATTATTGAATTTAAACTAGCACAGTAATATGATTGAAGTGTTTTATATCTATAGATTTTTTTAAAGACTAACACATTTTTTTCTGATTTTTCTCACTACAGGTTTACTATTAGCTACACAACGAAAAATCAACAATGAGACAAATCAAGGCGTATGAAACACATGTCCTTAATTAACTATACATAACTAAAATAACATGTACACTATATCGCCAAAAGTATTGGGTCACCCCCTTCTAATGAATAGGTTTGACTACTTTAGTAATTCCCACGAGTACAGATCTTAATGTTTAAGCAAATAATCATATTCTATCTGTATGATATTCTATGATATACCCTTTCTATTCTAACATGACAATGCCTCTGTGTATAAGGCAAGGTTCAAAAAGAAAATGATTGATTCAGTCAGTGTGGAAGAACTTGACTTGTCTGCAGAAAGCCTAATCTCAGCTGAGCACCTCTGATGCGACTTTAAATGCAGACCTTGAGCCAAAAAAACTCCAATAACAGGTTTGGAGGCATTCATATTCACAGGGCCCAATAGTAACAGGAATGCCAGGGAGCCCTCATAGATAACAAGCCTTGTCTAAGACTCTTTGTATAGGCTATGGGACCCATATATTCCAGCATAAATAAACATTCATTGTCTTTGTTGTTGGGTTTTCTGTACCAAACTGGATGGTGCAGCCTTTAAGCCCAGGGTCCCCCGGGATCCTGGTAGTCAAGGGCCCCTGGGCAATGGCCCCATTGACAAGCTAAGTCACTAAGCAAAAAGTTGTGTAAGAGCAAAGAGAAATATAAATAAAATAAGCTCTGGTTCACTCCGGCAGCATCCCGGGCCTCTGAAGTCAAATGCCTGCTGTATGCGGATGACCTGGTTCTGCTGGTACAGTACTGTGAGGAATGGGCACTGATGGTCAACCTGGACAAAACCAGAGTTGTGGTGTTCCAGAAGAAGGCCAGGTCTCAGGGAAACAGATACCAGTTCACTTGCATCGAGATCTCAGCATCAGGGGGCTTCAGTCTGGCTGTAAAGGCCTTGAATGAGAGGGCCCGGAGGGCATTTTATGCCATAAAATCACGATTTGGCCAATTAAAATTACCAATTAAAACATGGATCAAATTATATCACGCAATCATTAAACCAATTCTACAGTACGCGAGTGAAATTTGGGAACCAATATTAAAGTTTGAAAATTAAGATAAAACTTTAACAGAAAGAACACAATTGGAATTTGTAAAAAAAAAAACCTTCTAAGGGTAAACAGAGACACTTCTAACAATGCCTGCAGGGCTGAACTGGGCTTATACCCCTTACACATTGTAATTAAAAAAGAGCTGTTCAATTCTGGCATCACCTGGGTCAATCTGACACTGAATCTATTCAATATAAAGCCCTTCTTGCCAATGAAACCCCCACAGTGTCTCATCCTATAAATACACTCGTCCTTCAACTAATGAATGAAACTCGAGCCGAGTCTAACTCCAACCACAACCCCAACATTCATAAAGAAATTGACAAAAATCTCAAATATAATTATGATGACAAACTAAAAAATGAATTTGACCTCCAAACCAAAGTCCAGTGTTATCCGGCCCTAAACAGAACCACACAATTGGCAAATTACTTATCAAACAATTAAAAGAAAGACAAATCCTTTCAAAATATCGACTCAGCGACCATGACTTAGAAATAGAGAAAGGAAGACATAAAAAATCCTGGATACCGAGAGAACAACGATTATGTAAACACTGCAACTTAAATCAAATAGAGGATGAGAAACACTTCCTTCTTGTCTGCCCCAAATACACCACTACAAGGCAAAAATTATTTCTACAATTTGAAGTATTGAATTTTTCATTTTTTTTTTCTGGATGACTCGTGAATCTACGGTATATACTCGGAGAGGATGAGATGGCAGTCAAACTAGCTGCAAAATATGTATACACCATACAAAATGGTTAATTCATTTTATCCATTTGCTTTATTTGACATTCTTCATTGTATATGTCAGTCCTGTGTCGTGTGTGTCATGTGTTCCCGCCTCTTGTGTCCTTATTTGGTTTGTTTCCTGTCCTTGTCTAGTGTGATTTGCCTGCCTTGTCTACATTAAAGGCAGGGTAAGCACTTTTTCAAAAACGTTTTAGAAAACTGAGTCAGAGCCAAGTATCAAAACAAACTTGTAGCCAATCAGCAGTAAGGGGCGTGTCTACTCATGATATGGAGGAGAGAGCGTTCAGTGAACAGCCGAGCTGAGCGACAGAAAGATAGAGATGGCGGATAAAAACAAAAGAGGAAAACGCCTGCAGAACGATAAGGCAAGAAGTAGGACCCGTGTAAATATCGGATCAGCTTTCCAGCGCTGGAGAGAACTCAAGGAGCGGAAGGCCTGCAATCAGACGCCGAGGTTGCTTTGTTTCCTCTCGATAGGTGAGTAACACTGTAGCTGTGTCCCAAAGTTAAGTGCACACACTTCAAAGTGCACGAAGGACCCTCCGAAGTGCATGAGACGCTCCATCTTCACAGGATTTCCACCAGGTGTTCCCGATTGCCGCTCTTGTCGCATAGCAATGGTGCGAGAGGAGAACGGCCATCCTGACAGGATAGGTGGAGCCAGAATTGCTCTTTTTTTGTTTTTATGTTTTATGTCATAATGGAGGAGACGGTGCTTAGCCAAGACCGAGGCCAGGTAAGTTACACTGGTTTGCTGCGTCCTTAATTGCCGATTACAACTTTAAATGCAGTTATTGGCTTTGAGCTTACTTGAATAATGTAATAATACACATGAAAAACTACAAAACACACACACACACACACACAGCAGTTCAAATGCTGACTGATATCTTACAAGAGGTGCGATTTTATAAAGTTTATTGTCTTGACCATGGTGATCATGTAGACAGGTTTGCAACCCGAACTTTTTAGGCGAGCATAAAAATAAAACTGTAAAAAAAAAAATAAAAAAAAAAATAGGGCATTGTTCAGCTCAATGTTCAGCAGCAGCTGTGACAGCTGAACAGTGCTCTGTATGACCAGTCCAAGTCCTTCAGATGCAGCGTCTGATATAGTTAGCAACAATTTGTTAATATTCTGACAATAGATTTTGTTACTTTCATTTTCAAAATAATCAGTGGTGGACTGTAAGGAAGTACATTCACAAAGTGTTCTCGTACAAATGTGAAATACTAAGTTTTCTTCTTTTTTTCTTTTTTTTTCCTCACAGGACAGCAACACTATAAAAATATGGTCTTTTACAACATGATGCATTGTTCAAAATTTAAAAGTAGGCAAAATTTAAATATAATAACCTTGAACATATTCAGAAAATGCAACAAACACAGTAGTGCAGCAGTGATATTAATGCAAAATGATCCTGACTAATTCTTTTTCAGAACAATACTGTATAACTTTCCTTTTACTCTCAATACCTTCAGTATATAGAGTATGTGAGATAATACTTTTAATTAGAGGATTCATCCAAAAATGAAAATGCTGTAATCATTTACTCACCCTCAAGTTGTTCCAGGTTTGGAATTTTCATTTTTGGGTGAACTATCCCTTCAATTAAGGTTTTAAATATGATTCGTTTTTTCTCCAATGTGGTATTACTACAAGTAGTTTACTAAAGTACCTCATTATTTCTTCTACTAATTACTTTGTCATAGCTCTAAACAATTTCTCTTTTCCTTCTTTCCCTAAATCAGACCAGACCCCTGTACTGCAGGATAGAGCTGAATGTGCCAGCGCTGGACAGGTTTTTAACAGTTTTGGGCTGAATGGGCAAGCCCTGACAGTGCTGCTGAATCTTCTGAGAAGGGACACAATCCAGACCCTGGTGTTTCTCTTCTGTCTGGCCAGTGGTACATCATACAGTGTGGTCTCCAAGAGTGTTGGACATGCCTCGTTCCACTGTCCACCGCATTGTCCTCCAAGTCGCTGAGGAGGTGCTGGCCATTCACCAAGAGATTCACCTCCCGAAGACCCCAGAACACATGGAGGCAGGGCTGGGTTTAAAATTGATGTTGTTTTTCTGATGTTAAACCTAAGCTATGTTGTGAATAGTTGTAAAAAGTACTTTCAGTAATGTATATAACAATTTGTTTTAATGTGTAAAAACTTTATTTACAGGACAAAAAAACAAATAAACGTATAGAAGAAGGTTTTGTAAGCTGCATTAAAAAAAAAAATGAACAATGTACATAATTACTTCCCTTGTATTTGCACATGTGAATATGCATAACATTATATAACATACTCAGGCTCATTTACAAATAAATTACAGTACAAAAATGAATAATGTATACAAGTTACTGTAGTGGACAGCACATTCCAGGGCCCAGTTTATGGCGGGGCCCCTCTCTGACCACAATAGTGGACAAAGGTTTGCTACATTTTGATTGGATCTTGGTGGACTAACATAAGTAAACTGTCCAACGCCATCTGGTAAAGATGCCAGGACAACAGACAGACACCTCTTAGAGGGCAAGAAGAAGACCTTTGGTACAAAGCCCGGGAAGGACAGGACTTCTCATTGGTCAAAATGCAGTTTCTGCCCTTCACCCACCTAGAGACTGATTCTTAGGTTTTGGCCTGTGACCGCCATAAAAATTCCTCAGGACCTCTGGATGCAGCAGCAGTGGATGAAACAAAGAGAGATCACAGAGATCCATCCAAATCCAGTCACAACTGTTTTCAAACCTTAAAACTGATGCACACTACAACACACACATCTCATACTTATTCAGAGAAATAAGTATTCTCAGTGACTGCGACGTGTTGTGCAACATCTTACACAAAGCTGTTGATGGACCAATGAATGCATGCATGATAGTTCAATCTTCTTCCATAATGTTTGGACTTAATGTGTTCGTAACATTGCCAAAGGTATTCTGGTTGTGGTTTGGTAAGTGAATGATGCATTGGAAAAACTTTAGTGACACTTTTCTAAATGTGTGTTTGGACTATGCAAATAAGCCACACCGTGTCCCCAAACTCTGATGGAAACAGCCAATCACAGCCAGGAAATGGAGAAGCCCCAGATTGCAATCTCCTCCTCATCGGAAAGGGATAAAGGTACCTTTCAAAAAGACGCACATTGTTCTGAGTCTCAGTCCTGCGAAGGAAGGGACAGCAACAGAAACTACGTTCTGAGTCTCCGGCCTGCAAGGGTGAGACACTAACAGATAAACCATTTCTGAGTCTGAGTACTGCAATGGAAACGACGTTAACAGATACACGGTTCTGAGTCTCCGGTCTGCATGGGTGAGACGATAGCAGATCAACCTCCGTTCTGAGTCTGAGAGGGAGAGACACTAATGCCGAGTTCACACTGCACGATTTTAGCCCGATTTTTCACTCGCCGACAGTTTTTGATGAATCGCCGACAAATGCCCGAGATCGGAGGCAAATCGGTGCTCGTTCACGCGAGTGACAATCGTGCAGTGTGAATTATCAAAGACGCGATCTGAGAGAATCGCCGATACGTCGTCGACGCCCGTGAAGTTTTGGCATGCTAAATATCTGGAGCTGTCGGCGATTCACAATCACGCTGTGTACAATGATTTCTGACTGAAAACTACATCGGCGATGACCTTCAGCCAATGAGAGACAAAGATACAGGGCAGAGGGAAGTTCAGGGAGGAGTTATAGACCAGAATATCAGTATTTTAATAGATATATGTACAATTATGTCTTACAAAAACAAGCACAAACATGTGCTTCACCAGCCACAACATCAGCATAACAGTTACTGCAAAATGATTTACCTCTCTTTGCAGAACACACAATCCCTGTTACGTCTTTATATGATATTTATAGGTGAATCACGAGACAACACAGACACGAGGTTCAGACTTCTTTACTCAAGTCCACTACTAATGATGTCACACAGATACGGTAGCACACTCATACAAAATACATGACATCCCTTCTCTTAAAGTTAGAACTATCCTTTATATGAAAAAAAAAATGTTTCCAGATATTTATTCTTATATGCTCCTTTTGTGAGGCTGAAGATGAATCTATGTCCCATTTTTTTTTTTGGGAATGTACATATACAAATTTATTTTGGAAGGATTTTGGTATTTTTGTACATGCTTTTTCCTCACAAAAAGGTACAGGTAGATATGCTGTTATCCAGCACAGCTCCAGCTCTTGATCAAGTAAGTCTTCTGTATGCTCATTCAGGTATGCACTACTTAATGCATCAGCGATTGTGCATTTCTTTACCTGGTTTGTAAGTTACCTTCAGGCTGTATCTTTGAAGTCTGAGAAGCATACGCTGTAATCTGGGTGGAGCTTGGTGCAGTGATTTCTTACAGATGCTTTCCAGTGGTTTATGATCGCTTTCAACTTCTACCTCCTTGCCGTAGACGTATTGATGAAATTTTCCGCATCCATAGACAATGGCAAGCAGCTCTTTTTCAATTTGCGCATATTTCTTTTGAGCATCTGTTAGCGCACGTGATCCATAAGCCACTGGCTTTTTATCTTGCAGGATGACTGCTCCAATCCCTTCTGAGCTGGCATCAACTGAAAGTGCTACTGGTTTCTGTACATCAACGAATTTCAGTGTTGGCGCATTAGCTAGCAAATTCTTCATTTTTGTTGCTCTTCCTCCCAGTGCCACAGAACATCATCTTCTAGCAGCTTTCGAAGAGGAGCACTGATATTGGATAAATTTGGAATGAATTTGGACAGGTATTGCACCATACCCATGAATCTCATAAGTGCTTGTTTGTTTTCAGGCGGTGGCATTTGTACGAATGCTCTCACCTTTTCATCATCTGGCTTGAGACCTTCCTCTGAGATGATGTGTCCAAGATATCTTATTTTTGTTCAAGATATCTTATCTCTTGTTTAGTTTTAGATTCCATTCTCTTGGTCTTTCCAGCAGCTTGTTGAGTCTGTGATCATGTTCTTCTGTTGTTTCTTCCCATACTAGGATGTCATCTATAACGTTGACCACACCTTCAAGACCTTCTAACATCTGTGCAATTGCACGCTGGAAGACTTCACTGGCTGAAGACACACCAAACGGTAAGCGAAGAAATCTATACCTTCCTATTGGCGTGTTGAATGCGCAGAGTCTCGAACTTTCATCATCTAGTTTTATTTGCCAGAATCCTTGATTAGCGTCCAGGACTGAAAATATCTTTGCATTAGACATGCTGGATACCACTTCTTCCACTGTCAGTAGAGGGTAATGCTCACGCTTTATTGCTTTATTAAGGTCTTGCGGATCCATACATATACGTATCTTGCTTGGTTTCACTACTGTTACCATGCTGTTCACCCAGTCTGTCGGTTCTGTTTGTTTTGCTATTACTCCCATGCTTTCCATCTTGTATAACTCTTCAACTATTTTGTCCCTGAGGGCTACAGGAAATTTTCTTGGTGGATGAATCACTGGTGACACATTGGGGTCTGTTTTAATGTGATGAGCAATTTTTAAGCAACCAAGGCCAGAAAACAGGTCCTCAAAGTCTTTCAAAGGGTCATCTTTAACCTTTATCTCATGTATTCTTCTCACCATTCCTAATTTTTCACAGGTTGTGCATACAAGAATTGCAGATACGGTGCCATCGACTACTTGAAATTGGATGTTATGCTTTTGTTGTCTGTAGGTGAAAGTAAGTAAGCACATTGCAACATCTAAATTAGTCCACGTTCAGCTAAAAAATGGTCAGTCTTTGAGCTCTCTTTTGAAAACATGAAATGCAGTCAAATTAAAATGTAATTTTACTTTAGGTGCACCCCTCATATGTGGTGGATAAACAGCGATTCCCTTCAAATTTCTATTAAAGCACGTTAATGCAGTAAAATACAGACCTAAATGCACAAGTTGAACAGGCTTTTATTCTTTAGGTCAAACTTTTTTTCATGGTAAGGATGACTTTTGCATGGAATTGCCCTAAAGCAGATTGATGGTACAGCTGATCTTTAACCCTCTGGGGTCTGAGGGTGTTTTTGGGCCCTGGAGAAGTTTGGACATGCCCTGACATTTCTGCTTTTTTCAGTTGCTCACCCCATTTTTATAACATCAAATGACTAACTAAAAGCAAACTAATTTAACTCGAACATTTGAACATGCATCAGTGTAATGGGTACTACCTAAAATGATTTGAAGTTTATGCATGATAGATCCTAATCTTGTCAGTGTTGCTTGCAGCTAATTTATATTTTGTTTTGTCTTTTTCATTAAATAGACTTTTTTTTTTTTTCTTGCACTCAGATGAATTTATACCAGAAGTTGAGGACAGTGTGACATCCATTCAAGAACCTACTTCCACAGCATATTTGAAACAGCAAACACAGTCGACCAAAAAGAGAGGTGAGCTTGGAAAAGTAAAGCTGATCTTTAACCCTCTGGGGTCTGAGGGTGTTTTTGTAGGGTAATGTAGGGATGTAAACGGTTATAGGAACCCATCAGTATTCTGGAGCTTCACTAGCTTCAATTCACTTAGCACAAATATACCATTCAGATACTTCATCGTCCTAGACATAAGAAGTCCACACCTCAGGTTTTAAAGATCATGAACAAGGCCACCGATTCAAACACTGCATTGTTTTTTGTAGACCCATGAAGGAGGAGTCAAATCATGCACCTTATTAAAGAGAAGTGTGGTATAATTTTTCTGCAAGCAACTTAGCAATGATTTTTTTTACAGTCCATATGTCATATTTTCCTTATATATTAGGGGAGTAACGAATCTACTTCAGTATGCTGATAATGGTATAGCCTATAGCTGTTTTCATTTATTTCCTTAATATTTCTCTTGTGGCACATACATAGTGAAAATGAGAAGAAGCATACTTTGTGTTAAACAGATTGTTTCTGAAAGTCGGTACTTGAAATAAAAGCTTCTTATTTCATTGATTTTTATTGATGACTGCATTGTTAATATTTTAATTATAGGTCTATACTTCATTGTAGGTAGCCGTAGCCTATAGCCTAATAGACCTGTTTTAAAAGAGATTTTTTAAAAACATTTTAATTGAGGAGCAAACAGCCTAATCTTATTCTCGCAGCGTGTCAGTTATGTGTTAATTATTGCGGGGCAAATTGATTGTACTTTTAATTTAATAATAAAAGTAACTTCATAATAAGGACCAAGATGGCGGCGCGAACACATCGCGAGGCTCAGCGTCTTACCAGATTTTGGAAT
>JAFVLL020014338.1:5388-17925 GCA_021397915.2 Tor tambroides | reverse complement strand
GTTTTCTCAAGATGTTAACCTGAGGACAACGGCTTTCTCCATGAAGATTGATTTTGCAGGCTATTGTCCTTGCAGTTAGGCCTAAACTGTGGAATGCCCTAAAATCAAGTCAGCTTCCTATCCCAACAGTCTCAACTAAGCGTTTGGATTAAAACAATAACCCAGCTTGTTTAAAAAGTAGGCCTACACAGTGTATGTTTTTGCTAAATCGCTTGCAAATATAAGATTGTTGTAAAGCCTACATACCACATAATATTAGAATAAGTATCTCTTAGTTTCAAAATACTTACAGTAGAAATAATTTGTAATTTTACAGGTTATTACCCCTTTATTCCTCAACTTCACATATTATTCCCTTATACTTACACAGAGGTACTGAATAGGTACACTATAATTACAAAAAAGTTACGCTGTAAATTCTGTTTACTTACGCAGTACGTTGCGGGTTGTAATCTAAATCGTTACCATTTTAACCAATAAAACATCAACATCTGATCCTCTGTGCATTAGTGATGAACACCTGATGTTATTGAGAATTACAATAATTTAATTAGTTACTTAATTATCTCATTAACTTTAACTCTTTGAGGACTTGGGATTTGACCTGAGACTTGCTTGTGACATGAAAGTCCCACCTCTGAAAAGCAGAGACGTCAAGTCGGACACTTTCTGCTCCCATTAGTGATGCTTTCATGGTGTTTGCATACTCTTATCACAGATAACGTGAATTAAATGCAATATTTGTCAAATACACAGAAACGTTTTTATGAGCAACAGAAACACTTTTTATATACTGCTTAATGCGTGCCATCGGTTTAAGAATAAAGTTCAACATACACTGATAAAAGCATACACCTCCACGTTATCGGTAGTTAGTAGCCTATATGTTTATTTTGATAAACACGACTCAAGATAACAGTGCGACTACACTAAAAAAGTTTTACTGTTGTAAAAAAGCTTTTACTGTTATAAAAACACAGATTTGTGAGCATTATTGGAATTGAATTGTTAGAATAAGCACTCAACACACCTTGTGCTTGTCATCACAGAATCTAACCAATGAGAATAAAGAGTGTTGTCATCAAGGCTATCGCAGCTGATTTTGAGCAACTGCAGCGCCTGACTTCGGCGGCTGGTCACATTTTGCTCTCGTGGTACTTTGACGGCACATGTGATAAGGCGGCTGCAGCACCGATCAAAGTCGGACAAATGTTCTAACCAGAATGCATTGCTTTTGTCAGCTGATCTTTGCGGCGTCGCATTAAGTCGAAGAAGCCTAATGACTTGGTCCCACCTCTGCTAATTAGTGAAATCAGCTGGGTGAGTTCATGAGTGGAATAAACATATGGCAGGACTTTTACTTTCTGACCCCTGGACTTTACACCTCTGCTTGAATTTAACTTTATAACTATAAACATCACTTAATGAATGGTTAATGTCTCAAATTCAAAATAAGCCTGTATTGTCCATTGGCTTGTATTTGGTATTGGCACATGAATGACTAGATTGCATTTCTTTTTCATCCACGTCAAGTTCAGGTTTTCTGTATTATTTAACACTCTTTTGTTATGAAGTTTACGTAAACAATACACTTCCAGTTTTGGCATGGCGCCAGCGTTTGGCTTTGCCGCTGTGGCTGGATGTTCAGCCTGATTCGTTTTATTAGTATTCTGCGCTATATCGCTGTTAAGTTTGTCCACAAATGTCGTGTCTACTGCATGGGTGTATGATTGCCAAACGATGCTTCTGATCCGATCCTCTATGGAGGAGTGCGGTGGGGTATGTACCTGGAGTGGTCCGGGTGTGTTTTCTGCCCCGTTTATATGTCCATCTGCACCCGCTATGGAGAAGGCCTAATGGGACGTACAAAGAAGCGGCGGAGAAGGAGCGGAAAAAGGGCAGGGCGGCAGGTGCATTTTAAAAGACTCCTGAAGTTGGGATTCTTTGTGATGGCTCCAGACCGTCATATCTTCGTTCTGTTTTCCCGGATGTCCCCAGGGTTTTGATCCCTCTGCCCCGGAGAAAACTTACATCTGGTCATTGAGTATGCGCTGAGCACCTGAGGTCGCTGCTGCGAGCCTCACCCTCTGCGTCAGGTGTGGTTTCTGCACTGCTCAGGATGGCTTTGTTTAACGCCCGTTCAATTTCAAACAAGTCATTTCTGCTCAGTGAATTTTTTACTTCCAAAAATCTGGATTTTATGTTGCTGACTGAGACATGGCAAAGGAGTATGGAGTACTGTCACCTGATCGAAGTCTGTCCTGTGGGTTGTTCTTTTATCAGCACGCCTAGACTCACAGGCCTCGGTGGAGGACTTGCTGTGGTTTTTAAAAAGCATTTTATTTGCCAGTCGATGACTGCTGGTGGTATATACACTTCATTTGAACTACAGATGACTAAGGTTGGTCGTTCAAACTCATTTCATTGTTTTTTAGTTTATCGGCCACCTGGACCAGTGGCCTCTTTTTTGAGAGAAATTAATGACTTTTCAACGTCCATTATTAAATTGGACCGAGTGATTATTGTCGGTGATTTTAATGTTCACGTGGATGATGATGCTTGTAACGCTGCTTCTGAATTTTTAAATATTATGGAATCTTTTAACTTTATGCAACATGTCTCTGGTCCTACGCATAATAAGGGTCATACGCTCGATTTAGTTTTCTCTCACGGTCTAAAAATTGGCACTATTTGCATTGAAGATGTATTTGTTAGTGATCACAAATGCATTTTATTTAATCTGGCTTTTAATGAGGATCCTCTGCCTGTTAAGCAAGCATTTTGCTCTTGTATGATTAACCAGGTTGCTGTTGAGAATTTCTCAGCCGCCTTTGATTCAAGTTCAGTTCTTCTTTCAAATGACATTGACACTACTGTACAGTCATTTAATGAACATTGCACCCTGCTATTGGACAGAGTGGCTCCTTTTAAAACTCGACAAACCCCCATTGTTAATACCACTCCATGGATAAATTATGCTATTCGCAGCTTTAGATGTGTTTGTCGGAAGACTGAGCGTCTATGGAAAGCGACTCCGCTCCAAGTCCATCGGCTGCATCTTAAAGAGCTTTTGTCAGATCTAAATGAGATGATCAAGGATGCTAGAGCGTATTATTTTATGAAATTGATACATGCCTGCAAAAAGAGAGATTCGGGAGACGAGCATTGAGTAAAGTGCAAAATGATAAACACCTGTGTCTGATTGCAGTAATTGGTGTGGATAAGGTTATGCTGATTTTAATTTTTTTTACCTTGAAACAACTCTGATTGTAATGTATTGATATGATAAATGATATGATGGTTTGGTTATACTTGTGATCCATAATGGTACAATTGGCCGGATAAAAAGTCACCGGAGAACGGGAAGGTGGAGAGAGAGACTGGACTGAGAGCTCGTGCGTGCTTCTCCCGAAAACAGTGGGATGAAACGCCCCCTCGCCACAGTTTAAAAGTTTAGTTTAAAAAAGAAAAGAAAAAAGAAATTTATATTTTTATTCAGCAAGGATGCATTAAATTGATCAAAAGTGAGTGTAAAGAATTTTGCTTAAAATAAATGCTGTTCTTTTGAAATTTCTATTCATCAAAGAATCCTGAAAAAAAACAAAAATATTAAGCAGCACAACTGTTTTCAACATTGCTAATAATCAGAAATGTTTCTTGAGCAGCAAATCAGCATATTACAATTATTTCTGAAGGATCATGTGACACTGAAGACTGGAGTAATGATGCTGAAAATTCAGCTTTGAAACAGAAATAGATTACATTTTACTATATATTCACACAGAAAACAGCTATTTTAAATTGTAATATTTTACAATATTACTGTTTTTACTGTTTTTTAATCTGATTTTTAAAAATAAATTCAGCCTTGGTGAGCATAAGAGATGTCTTTTCAAAAAATATAAAATATCTTACTGAATTTTGAACAATAGTGTATATTTGAGGTTCACTGCGATTTGGAGATGCTGTCTGACAGGAGGTTCGCTCAGACTCTGGGGTGCAGCAGTCCATCAGCATTGAAGAATCTAGGAACATAACAAGCAATTTGTCACAGAGACAACCATATTTAGTGAAAATGTCACCTCTAAAGCAGAGGTGAAATGTGGAAGAGTGAAAAATTATTTCTTAACAGAATTTGTTTCTAGGTTTACTTATTTAATATTGCTCATACTGCTTACTTATGGATGTCAAACCCTTCTTAAAAAATTAAGAAGCTTTCCCAGTTCACCTGTCCTTCTCCGTCTAGGGCTCCGTTCAGAAATTGTGAAATCTTGGAGCTTCCCCTGTTGTTTGTTTGTTGCTCCTGCAATCAATAGTTTTTGTCAATATTTGTTTACCATGAGAGATCAAAATACGTTTGAACTTGATTCAGTTTATTGTCGCGCTGATGTAAGTGACGTCACCGATTAACGGTACAGTGTAGGTAAAATAGGTTAAATAAATGAGCCTATTTCTAATTACCCATTGAAAAAATACCAGCAAAACTTTTACAGAACTGTCAAAAGCTTTCATCTACACATAAATATGTAATTAAAATCCCAAACTTTCATAAAGAGCTCAGTCTATGGAGTTAGCCTAACATTACGTCCTCTGAAAACGGACTTGTTTGAAGACATTAAACCATTTATAAATTAAATTCAACAGAAGCGAGTCAATTAAAAGCAAGAGAAGTGTCAGGAACAGTTGTATGTAATATTTATGTGATTTTAGGGACTAAACTTACCGAAAACAGTAAAAACAGCAGCGAAAGACGGAGCTTCCTGCTTGTCAGTTGTTGTGTTGGCGCCTCGTTTCCATGGCAACTCCCTCCGCGCCAGTGTTTGAATGAGACCCATTAAAACACGTCACAGTCACGAATAATTTACATAAATAAACATATAAAATTAGAACATTACATAAATAAATAATTTTAATTAACTATTCTTTTTCTATTCTTTCTATTCCCCACCAGCAAAAAAAAAAAAAAAAAAACCTCACTAATACTCCCTACACTGACCCAGACACTCACTTAATACCCCCTACAGCCACCCAGACACACCATTATTGTATGGGTTATGGGTGGGTTTCACATTGCTGGTGGGTGTGGGAGTAAGTGCAGGGCACAGGTGGGTATATCGATGTGGGAGAAGTGGATTGGGTGAGAGGTAGTTGATGTAGGGGTGTGGATGGGTGTAGAGGGTATGGTATGGTATGGTTGTGGGTTGGGTGAGGAAAGTGTGGTGGCAAGAGTGGGTTTGTGGGATGTGGGTGTATGGCTGTGGGAGGTTTGGGTGAGGGGGTGTCGATGAGGAAAAATGGGTGTGTGTGTAGCAGTCTAAGGTGGGGGGATTGGAGATGTAGGTGTGTCACAGTGCAGCTCTTTTCATATAGTGATGCTGTTTCTGTGTGACTGTCAGTCTGTTCCCCCCCCCCATGGCATCCATTTGTTAACTGAATGCAGCTCTCCCTTCTTCTCTTAGCACGACAGTAGGTCTTGCTGGTGTAAATCAGACCTTTATGTACCATCCTGTGTATCACTACAGTTTCCGGCACTTGTCTCTCTGCTGAGATGAAGGCATTTATCTCCTCATCTCTTAACTGTTTAGTTGTGCCACTGTCTAAAACTGTGGTGGGGGCACTGGTCTGCTCATTTCAAACAATTGGAAATACTCAACCCATTCTCCCCTATGCAATTACAACTCATTTGAATCTCATGCAATTACCATAACAGCTCCTTTAAAACTCCAGGTTGTGGTCATTTACCGTCCTCCTGGGCAAATTCTACCCACCTTTCTAGAAGAGCTGGATGGGCTGCTGTCCTCATTCCCAGAGGATGGCAGTCCACTCTTAGTCTTTGGTGATTTCAACATTCACCTCAACAAGCCTTATGCTACAGACTTCCATTCACTCCTAGCTTCATTTGATCTCAAACGCCTTACCACTACTAGCACTCACAAATCAGGCAACCAGCTTGACTTAATTTACACACGCAACTGTACTACAGACAACAGTGTGGTCAAACCCCTCCATATCTCTGACCATTTCTTCATTACTTTTAACCTACATCTTTCTACCTATGTGCCACCAACTCCTCTACCGGTTACTTTTAGACGAAACCTACGTTCCCTTTCACCCTCACATCTTTCCTCTTTAGTATCCTCCTCTCTTCCCTCACCTACCCATTTCTCAACTCTTGATGTGAATGCGGCAACTGACACTTTATGCTCTACTCTAACTTCCTGTCTAGACGATATTTGTCCTCTCTCCTCCAGGCCAGCACGGGCTGCCCCTTCTAACCCTTGGTTATCCGATGTTCTCCGTGAGCATCGGTCCAAACTCAGGGCAGCAGAGAGGAAATGGCGCAAATCAAAAGACCCGTCAGACCTGAGTATGTATCAGTCTTTGCTGTTATCCTTTTCTGCTGAAGTCCACACTGCCAAATCTTCATACTTCCACAACAAGATCAACAGCGCTCCAGACACACGTAATCTCTTCAAAACATTCAATTCTCTCCTCTGTCCCCCTCCACCACCTCCCACCACTTCTATAACAGCTGATGAGTTCGCCACATTCTTCACAGACAAAACTAGAACAATCAGCAGTCAATTCTCAGCCCCACACACACAGGACCTCCAACCTTCCACATCCACCGCGGAAACTCCCATCTTCTCCTTCTGTCCCCTCACTGAGGCAGAAGTATCTAAACTTCTCCTCTCCAGCCATCCTACAACATGTCCTCTAGACCCAATCCCCTCACACCTTCTCCAAGAAATCTCTCCCACACTTTTACCAGCACTCACACACATCATCAACGCATCTCTCCTCACAGGCACCTTACCCACTGCATTCAAGCAGGCTCAGGTAACCCCACTGTTCAAAAAACCTTCATGAAACACTTCACTTTTGGATAGCTACAGACCTGTTTCTCTCCTTCCATTCCTAGCCAAAACCCTCGAACAAGTTGTTTTCAACCAGGTATCATTGTTTCTTTCACAGAACAACAAACTGGATGCCAACCAGTCAGGTTTCAGGAGTGGCCATTCAACTAAGACTCCGCTGCTGTCAGTCACTGAAGCCTTAAGGATTGCAAAAGCTGATTCCAAATCATCAGTCTTTATTCTGCTAGATCTATCTGCTGCTTTTGACACTGTCAATCATCAGATCCTCCTGTCCACCCTCTCATCTCTGGGCATCACAGGGATTCCGCTTCGCTGGTTTGAATCCTCTCTCACAGGTAGGTCGTTCAGGGTTGCCTGGGGAGGGGAGGTATCCAAAGCACATCGACTGATCACTGGGGTTCCTCAGGGATCAGTCCTTGGACCCCTCCTCTTCTCCGTTTACACCACATCACTGGGTCCCATCATACAGGCACATGGCTTCTCCTACCATGGCTTCTGCTACCATTGCACGGCATCAGGCTGCCTGGAGAACATCGCGCATGGATGAAAGATCATCACCTCTAGCTCAACCTGGCAAAGACCGAGCTTCTTGTTTTCCCTGCCACCCCAACTCTACAGCATGATTTCACCACCCAGCTAGGTTCTTCTACAATTACCCCATCAAGTTTGGACAGAAATCTTGGTGTAATCTTTGATGATCAGCTGACATTCAAAAACCACATTGCAAAGACAGCTTGATCTTGCAGATTCGCACTGCACAACATCAGAAAGATCAGGCCCTTTCTAATAGAGCATGCTGCACAACTTCTTGTCCAGGCCCTTGTTATTTCTAGGCTGGACTACTGCAATGCCCTTCTGGCTGGACTTCCATCATGCACAATCAAACCTCTACAAATGATTCAGAATGCAGCAGCACGACTGGTCTTCTACCAACCCAAAAGAGCCCATGTTACACCTCTCTTTATCTCCTTGCACTGGCTACCGGTTGAGGCTCGCATCAAGTTCAAGACATTGATGCTTGCATATCGAACAACCACAGGCTCTGCACCCGCCTACTTCCACTCACTATTACAAATCTACATCCCCTCACAGAGAGCCTCAAAATCACTCTCCAGAACATTCTCGTTCACTGTTCCTGGCTGGTGGAACAATCTTCCCACCCCAATCCGGAATGCTGATTCCCTGACAACTTTCAAGCGACAACTGAAAACTCATCTCTTTCGACACTCTTTGACTTCATCCTAAAAAAAACAAACAAAAAAAAACACAAAAAAACCCCTTTATCTTTACTTATTCCTTCCCTTTCTAGCTTGTAATTATTTTTGAACTATGCCTGAAACTTGGTATTATGAGCACTTCCTGTCTGCCTCTTTAGGATGAATCGCTTTATGTGTTCCCCAATTGTAAGTCGCTTTGGATAAAAGCATCTGCAAAATGACTAAATGTAAATGTAATGTAAATGTCCTCTAACATTAGTGTTCCCTCTTCTATCTACTTGTGTTCTTTTTATTTATTTTAAAAAAAGCTACGTATAGGCTACTGCTTAAATCATCTATTCTTTTGACTTGTTTTATTTTGTGTTCACTGTGTGTGTGTGTGTGTGTGTGTGTGTGTGGGAGTAAATGCAGGGCACAGGTGGGTATACATTTTGAACTCGTTTAAAATGCTGAAAGTAAAAAAAAAAAAGTTTTCTTTAATTAGTTTTTGACAAATACGCTTTTGATTATTTTATAACATTTTATTAGAGAGAGAAAAGAAGAAGAAGAAAAAGAAAAATTCGACAAGACACTCATACGTTAAGAGGAGACTTTTATTTTGACACGATGATGTGATGTGTTTGGTAGTTTAGTGTTCCTGTGATCACGCCTAGTAAACCGAGTCCTACGGTTGTCTGTATGATCAAGCTCTTTACTGTTCATTTAAAGTGCGTTTATTCTCGGTATCTCTAAGCATTCGCTTTTTTAAAAGGCTGTTAAGGAGGTGAAAGCTTGTCGCTTAGGAAAAAGGTAGATAAACGTATTCCTTTCTCATTTCAGTGTGATTAAGGTTAGGCCTGCTGACAAACTAACAGACAGGCAAGCATGTTTACAATAGAAGATAGGTTGCACATTTATTTATTTGGTTAATCCTTTTAGGTTAACGCACAATTAAAAAAATCTATTTATTGTCTAGTATCTATTTCAACACTAACATTGTTCAGCCTCTATAAAATCCAGTGCTTTTGGATAGTATCACTCACATATGATGTTCACAGGTGCCTAGAACTCGAATTTAAAATGTTCAGTTTGTATAAAAATACATACATATATAAAAACATTATTTATGTATTTATTTGTTATTTCTTTGAACATCAAAAGGCAATAAATAAATATATAAAGAAACAAACTGCTGATCCAAGCACAAAAATATATTTGTAAACATAAACAAAGGTGTTAGTAGTAGAACGAATTATGCAGTTACCTTCAAGGGTTTGGGATGAGACTTATGATTTTTTTTATTACTAACGCTTTACAACAAAGTTGTTTACATAAACATTTGATTAAGTACCGTGAATAAGCAAATATCTTTTATTACACGTTTGTCCATCTTGGTTAATGTTAAATTATAAATACTTCATATTCTTGTCCATTGTTAGATAATGTAAGGTTAGATCTTATGCTACTTTATTGTATTATTAAAAATGAATTGGACCAATGATGATTGCTATATTATGTGCATCTGACAGTGCGTTCTTATTTCAGGGTTGTTGGTAATGTTGTGGTTATATCAGCAAACAGTTTGCTTCGTACATTGTTTAACAGCATCACGTTAAAGAGGGTAAACTATCATTCAGCTGAACTGTGCAAGTCCATAAAATAATTGCACTGTAATCAAGCCTCATCTAAGAGAAAGTGCCTTTATTTAGATCTAGACATTGAAAGAAAGCATTTAATATGCAGGTGTGCAAGTGTATCTGTTTTTATGGAAATACCATGGGTAATATTTTAACATGAATGGTTAACATGATAGAAATGTGTTTTAAGAAGTCACATGATTGGTTGTGTAATATTAACATATTTTTGCATGTGTGATTGTTTGAGTGATGGAGAGGGTCTGGCGTGGCTGGTGCTGTCACACAGGTGCCTGATAAACTGAGAAGCATTGGATCCAGCCTCTCACATCCAAACCCACCTTATGGCCTCCATCTGCCCGCCCTCATTAGAGGACTCAGCTGAGGTGAAGGAGGGCTTCCTGTGCCCACTCTGCTTGAAGGACCTCCAGTCATTTTACCAACTACAAGGCCACTATGAAGAGGAGCACTCTGGTGACAACCGGCACGTTGGAGGTCAGCTGAAAAGTAAGCTGGAATAGTCTTAAGATTAATTGCTAACCTAACCTTTCTCACATTCCATTACTCAGGGGAATAAACAAGAATAGAGTGTCTCCTGTGTCACAGTGCTAAACGTATTACAAGCTGTGTTCCAATCGATTGTAAGTGCCATACAAAGTGGACTTCACAGTTTATTCTGTGAATAAGTGAGAT
Organism: Tor tambroides; assembly: GCA_021397915.2. Lineage (NCBI taxonomy): Eukaryota > Metazoa > Chordata > Actinopteri > Cypriniformes > Cyprinidae > Tor > Tor tambroides. Next base: position 7,524 of record JAFVLL020014338.1, on the reverse strand, counting down.
TCCAGTCCGAAGGGAGTGTACATGTTCAGTTTAACCACCGGTCATTGTGCACTACCACAGAAGTTTTACTAAAATGAAGGCAGTGAAAATGATTTGAGACCTAATTGAAGCTTCTTTTATTGAGTATGCTTAGTCCCAGATTTGTATGCAGTTGTTCATAAGTATAAAGTGCACCAGATGTGTCTGTTGCAGTGCAACTATAATGATTACGGTTAAATTAGATTTAACTGTATATAATAATATTATAACTTCCGGTGCCATTCTCTTCCAGCTATTTTAGCTGTACAAAAACAGTCTGTTATGCTGTATTCCAAACTGGTATTTATTTTAAATTATTATCATAATCTTAAACACACTGGTTTGTAGCGCAAATAGTTTTACAGTTTAGTGTACTTTGTTATTCTTCTAGTTACTTACCTATAGTGGTTAACGAAGCAGAAGTCTTGCATATTTAAAGAAAATAGTTTACTTCCATGTAGCAAAATAAGGTGGATAGTAGAGTTCCCTAGTTATTTCTCAACAAGGGCCAAATTCATCAATACATAGCCCGGGTTGCCAGTTGGCAAGAAAACACCAGCGCAAAAGTATGTATTTAGGCAGCATACACTGATTCTTCTAGAACACTGTCAGTTTGCACCCTAGTTTTTTAGTAAGTGGAGGAACTGACATGGTCAGTTGTTAAGCATTTTTCACCTTGTTTTCTCAGGCCTGGTGCAAAAGGCAAAGAAAGCCAAAGACAAGCTGTTAAAGCGGGATGGAGATGAGCGGACAGACAGCAGCTATGAATCATTTTATTATGGAGGAGTGGACCCCTACATGTGGGAGCCGCAGGAGCTCGGTAAGATTCTTACTACCGAAGACAGAATTTTAAAAAAAAGATTAAGACAAGCAAGAATTTTTATAAAAATGTATACTATTTTTAAATGTATAAGCAAGACAAGCTGGTCCTCTATATCACTGGGTGTTAACTACAGTTGTCATTGTCAGACTGTAATAAGTCTTCTGTTAAAATAGGAGCCACCCGCAGTCACTTGGATTTTTTCAAGAAGCAAAGAGCTGCAAGAATTGACCATTATGTTATTGAAGTCAACAAATGCATTATACGACTGGAAAAGGTGATTATTTGTATATTGTGCTCCTAGTAATTTCAGTCAGATCTTATGTGATTGTTTATATACTCTAAGCAAGTATGTGAAAACATACATGAATGCTTTGCTATGCAAACTGCAAGTGTATGGATTTGTTGTACAGTATATGCTTAATGTCTGTTCTTGTGTTACTGTGGCTGTAACAAACCTCAGTACTCAGAGGATCATGAAGTTATTATTTATAAATTATTAAAAATATCATGTCATTATTCAGGAAGCTAGCAAACTTGCTATGTCAGTAGTTGACCTGAAAGACAAAACTGACTATTGTACACTTGTAGTTTACACTTATGCAGTAGCACCCCTTGTGCCAAAGCTTAAAATGCAACAAATACTTGAAATTTGTTCTAACACATTGTGGAACTTGCATAGCTAGAAATGTCTGGATTCACATACATAAGCAGATTTTTTTTTGTGCTTAAAGTTTAGCAAGCTGATAAATTTAGATAATGGATTAAATTTTGAATATAACTTTCCATTTGAACAAATTGTTTCACATTATTACTTTGCTTTTCATTGCCAGCTAACATCATTTGACAGAACCAACATGGATGCAGCACAAATAAGATGTATGTGAACAAAATATCACACATGTGCTTTGTACCATTTAAAGAATGACTTAAAATGTGACTACTATACTACTTTGTTTTCACAGCACTTGAGAAGTCAGTGGTGTCGTGGGTGAATGACCAGGATGTGCCATTTTGCCCTGATTGTGGGGGCAAATTCAACATTCGCAACCGCCGCCACCATTGCAGACTCTGTGGGTCCATTATGTGCAGAAAGTGCACAGAGTTTATTCCTCTGCCACTGGCATGTGAGTTACACATGTGTAAATGCGTTAGATTAAATGGAAAGCACTATACATTGAGGCCCGGTTTCACAGACGGGGTTTAGACTAAGCCAGGATTAGACCATAGTTCAATTAGGACATTTAAGTAATTTTTATAAACGTGCTTAGAAAAAAACATTACTGGTGTGCATCTTG
>JAFVLL020014334.1:0-10060 GCA_021397915.2 Tor tambroides | reverse complement strand
AAGTGTTAATGAATAATTACCTGTTAGTTCTTCAATAATTCCTTATTAGTTATGCAGTAAGTAAGAAACAGTATTCTAAAGTGTTACCAAAAAATGTAATCATTTCATGGGTAAAACACAAAAATATGTTGTCATTTTTATCTTATTGTTTGTTCCATTTATTGGCCTAGTCAGTGTGGGTTTTAGTTGATTTGCTGTTGTAAGCTGTAAGGACTTTTGAAATGACTGAAATCATTTGGTGAAGTGCATGTAATGCAGTAAAGATCTGCCTGGAACTAACATAATTGCATAATTACCTTAGAACGTTCAACAACCAATCACATTCAAGCATTCGACAACCCACATAGTATTATATACACTGTTAAAAAAAAAAAAAGGAAATGTACTGCTAATTTCTGCCATGACATTGTCTTAATTTTACAAACATTTTTGTTTACCCTGCAACACAATGCAATGAAGTGAAAAATTCAAAATAAAGGTAAAAATGCCTGTAAAAAAAATCTATACAGAAAATTATTTAATTTTAATACGGTACGTACTTAAACATCGAGACATAAGGCCGCATTTAATACAGTACATTGTGCCCTATTTTTATGAATTGTTTTTTTTTTTTTTTTTTTTTTTACAGTGTAATATAACCATCAGAGTGCATTTAGTATGTATTTTCGTATATAAATTTGTATTTCAAACAAGAATTGAGCTTTTGTTTTATTATTGTTTTTTATTTTTATTTTATTTGTGTATGTTGGATGTTTGTCTTGTTTCTTTTACCACTCTGGCTCAAAGGGCAGTTTAAGTAAAAGAAGCACAGTCCAGTCATTTAAGGAAAATGATTGGTTGACCTTTTACTACATTAAAAAATATGGAAATTTGAAATCTTCAGGATGGGAGTTGTCTAAAATTGCACATAGAAAGGGCAGCGAGGTCCAGTTTCTTGGTGAAATATTGATGGGGAGCAGACGGTATGTAAATTCTCAGTCTCAGGCCATCCCAAGGGTTTAGCTCTCTGCCAGCCTGTACGGAAAAACAGATGGATGAAAAGAGCCGATCTGCGTAACCACCAAGCAAACAGAACCATTATTCATAATTGCGCTGTTGATTTGGATGATATAGAAAGGAACTTAATGCCCCTCTCAAAATAAACCCAAATTACACAGTACGATATTACATTGGCTCCCTCATCACCCTTTCCAGAAGTTCAACTTGAATTTCATTTCCTCACTGGAGTTAATTCAATCAGAGGAGATACTGTAATGACCTTGAATGTCCTCTAGAGGGAGAGCCAGACCTGTGAAGAGATTATTTATATTCAACTCTAGTTTAAAATATTTCTTTCTGTCTTTTAGGTGTATAAAGTTGGCTCAGACAGCTTTGACACATATGACCAGCATTATGGAAGAGGTCTCGTGAAGGACACGATCAAGGAAGGTAAGGTCAACCACAGGGTCAAAGCATCATACTGTTTACACCATAACACTGTTACCTAAAACAGACTATGTTTCTGTTGCATTTATTGAAGATGAATGAGGAAAACAAGTGTAATTTACTCTTAAAGACTCTTGAAATGCCTTGAAAAGCACAGTATTCTTTCCTGGATTGACATTTGTCTTGTAAAATGCAATTGGGACATATCAAAGGTTTCCTTTTTTCTTTTTTAATTGTTCCAATATTACTAGTTTTAGTGTATTTTGGATTAAATAAATGCAGCCTTGGTTAGAATAAAAGACTTATTTTAACAGCATTAAAAAAAACAGTTGTGTTGTATATTTATATGTACCAGAATAACAATCGTAATCTGCATAACTCTTTGCAAAAAAGGTTGTGATGCCACATGAGGATGTGAACATGTACGTGTGAATTTGAATGGATTTATTAAAAAAATTAATTGGTTGTCCATTTTTTCCAGAGCAAATTTGTGTAAAGGTTTGCGCCTGTTTTATTTTTACTGATTTTTACTTGATTCCCTGAGAAGTATGCTCCACAGTTTGAACCACAGAAATGATTCTTTACTCTTTTTTTTTTTTTTTTTTTTTTTTTTTTTTTTTTTTAAACTTATTATATTGAGTTTTCTTTTTTTTGTGTGTGTGTGTGTCAAATTTTTATGTCAACCGAGCCAGCCAGGTCACATCCAAGTTCAGCTTTGTCTAGGATTGCCTTATGACAAAATTGAAAGTTTCATATTAACTTCATATAACACATTTGACATCATCTATGGTTGTTTCCTTCCTGACTCATTGATAATTCAGTTACGAACATCATCCTCATTGTCTTGCAGGTTTATCCAAGTTCTTCTACAATGGCGACATTCTCCGCAAAGACGCCATCACTGCCAGCATCCTTAAAGTCCAGAATATCCTTCAGTGGTTTGAAGGCCAGAGTCGGTTCAACTTTTATGCAAGCTCTCTGCTCTTCGTCTACGAGGGCATCTGCGCTCCCAGTCCCGTCTCTCAGACCCTACGGGAGAGCCCGATCGCACCCAAGGCCTGTGAGCAGAACAACAACATCGATCAGAGCCTCTCCACAATGTACTCCCTGCACAAGAAAGGCTGCAGCCGGAGCCACTACCAAGCCAAACAGGACAACGGCGTTTGGAGCTCCTCGCAGCAGCCCAACGGCAATGGCAGCTTGGCAAGACTGGAAGAGGACAAGAGGGAGAGCCAGAGCGAAGCGAGACAGGAAACGGTCAGTGACGTGGAGGTAAAGATGATTGACTTTGCACATGTCTTCCCTAGTGACGTTCCCGACCAGGGTTACATCTACGGCCTGAAGAACCTATTGAAGGTCCTGCATCAGATACTGGAGGAGTGATGGAGCGGTTCTTGTTGTTGAAGGTATGAATTGTGTAGCCACTTTCATGTCCGTCCACCCGCCTTTCTCTAATCTGCACTACCTACACCATCAGTGGAGTAACATGTTTGTAGTCCTTCGTCTAATGTATGTGCTTTAGTCTTTTAAAAGCTTTGTACAGTTTATGATATCTTACTCAGGTAAATGAATCTATAATGCTTGTGTATTTATCCCGACAAAAGAAAAAACACTCTCATCATATTATGCCTCAGATATTACGTATTAGTTCCTGTTTCCAGAGCCATTGCAGGATTTTTTTTTCTTTTTATCCTTTTCTTCTTTTTTTTTTAAATCGATGTAATTGAAAATAGGAATTTGATGAGTGAGAATGTAGGAAAATATATTTGACATTTCTTTCGTATATGCTGCCAATAAGACCCTGCCTGTTTCAGACCTGTTGAATTGTGAATTTTATTGGGGGTTTTTTTGTTTGTTTTTTTAACGTGATTTGAACAGAATTAAACCTTTGTAGGTGTGTTGATGTTCTGTGATTACTGATGCAATATGACTGAAATAACAGTGAAAGTAGTGAAGTTGAGATCATTTATTTTTTTCATTGTACAGCCCTTGAGGTTTGTCTACATCAAATGCCAAAGTTTCCATTAATGAAGTGAACTGGAATTGTGATTTTAATAATACAGACTTTCTTCGGAATACCGTCCAATTTGCTTGGGTGTCCAGGTATTTCATGAAATTGTTTGTACACATTTATTTGGTGACTGCATAGGACATGATAGGAGCTAAAAAAGACATGTTGCTCAATATGAGGAAAAAAAACAATACCCTCAATTATAAACATTTTAATCTCAAAAATAGATTTTTCTTTTTCTTGTGTTGTTGAGCTCTTTCTTTTACTTTAACATAATTTGTCTTGCATATAAAAACATATGATTTGTTAGTAATCATTTAACTTGTGTGTTTTGCATTTGTTCTTTACATGTTTATTAGCAGCTTTTTTAACCAAGGAATATTCAGGGTTCCCACAGTCATTAAAAATTAATTAGAGAATTAAAAATTATAGAATTAAACAAACTTTACTTTTTTTATTTCATTTTATTATTATTATTTTTATTTATTTATTCATTTATTTAGTTATGCACCAAAAAAAAATCATTGGCTAGGAATTGCTCATTTTGAGTGCATTCAGTCAAAATGTCCAAAATGTGTCTATTCGGCCTTCACTGGAAAAAGTCAGAAAAAGAATGGAAATTCATTGGTCTTTTGTGTGGGAAACCTGTCTATTGGATCCTTTTTTAAATCTCAGGCATAGCATTTTAATGAATTGGTCTTATGCTTACATGTATAACAATCATTCATTTACATCTCAATACGTCTTGCTGTACTCATCAGGAAATGGTGTCCTTCTATAAGTTTCACATGTATCTCTTTTGTTTGTGTTATTTGTGTATTATGTTTTATTAGCTTGGTTGTGATGGATGTGAAAAGACCACAGCTAGTATACTGCGGCTAGTGTACGAAAAACAGTGTAACATTATTGTTCACATGCACCTTTAAAGTGGCACAACATGAGGAAAGTTGCTTTCTGTTTGTACCCATAAAGACAAAAAGTGCACACATAGCTCTGTAGAAATGTGTGTCTTTGGGCAAAGTTAAAAATTGCCTTTGTGCCTATCAGATAAAAAATAGTTCCTGGTGTATTAAAGGTTTTCTGTAGACCTCAAGAACTGAAAGTGGTCTAAGCAAGCTCTGGAATAGTGCTCTCCATTATAATATGCTTTTGTTCACAAATAAATGAACTTATGTCATGTTTACATTCTACCTTTATGGTTATCTGGACAAAGACACATTGTTATATAGTCGTACATGCATATCTCAATAATTAATGTCCATTAATCATCTTATTTATGCACTGAAAGTAAGTGAAAATATTATGTGTGCATTTATGCTTTTTGTTAATTACTAAAAATGATCTGTCATTTCTTTTTCTGATTGTTTGTTTTATAATTGTTTTTGTTTTGTTTTAATAATAGTATATAGCACCTAATTGGTAACTACTGTATGTGTGGTGCTTAAAGCACTTTAGTGAGCCTTTGGTGAGACTGGATATTTCCCTGTGGAATAAATTGATCAATCTTATTTAAGGGCATGAAACTGTTGAATCTCAACAAACGGATAAATGAAGTCTAAACACTCACATCAACATTTGTACACTGGCTAGATCTTTTGTTCGGTGGAACGGCAGGAATATTTCCTTGCCATTCATTTTCCGAAAGAGATGATGATATCTCTTTGGTGTCCTAACGCTTGCTGTTCAATATGCTGAAATATACAGGCCTGGGTTAGTGATGTCTCAATATACGTCCATTTTTTGAAAACCTGTCTTAAACTTTGTATAAACTTAGGGATTAACACGAGAAGGCAGAATTCTGCAAATAAAAACTACAACTCGAATCACATTCAGATGGTTTCCAAATAAATAATGTATTCAAATGTCAGCCATGGTTTCCTGGGTAGAATCATAGCCCTGAACTCTTTTTATAGTGAATTATTATTATTTTTTTTTTTTTTTTTTTTTTTTCCCATGAAAATTGAATAAACTAAGTTTGTTGTATTTGGCAATTGTCATCGAAAAGTGAACGAACTCAAAACCGATCAATGAACGCTCTGGTTTAAGCAAATCTGATGCTTACTGACCTGTATAGTGTGTAGTCTTTGGAGATAACAATGTCTGTTCAACCCTGATCTAATTGTTCTCCTAACAAATTACCACTTTTGAATATAGACATATGAACTTGGATGATATTGGGTGTATATTTGGCAAATTTTCATTAATAAAATCTACATTTAATACCAGTTTTGTTGCTTGTGCTCATTTTATGGAATGATTTATACATTCAAACTTGGGATTTTCAAAACTCACACAGTCTTAATGAAAATATATTTACCCTCAGGTCATCCAAGATGTAGATGAGTTTGTTTCTTCATCATCTTCATTAATCCACTCGGCCCCATTTAACATCTTGTGAAGTGAAAAGTTGTACGTTTGTAAGAAACAAATCCAGCAAGGCGTTTTAACTTTAGTCCATAATCAAAAATAATGCCTCCTCCAGTAAAAAGTCCATCCCCTGTTGACCTCAAACATCAAAATCCACCAAAATATTTGTTTAGAACCGTTTCACTCTGTTTTCGCTTGCATATTTCTCTCCTGATTCAGACGAGATGAATTTTCACTGGAAAAATAAATATAGCAGAAAACGACGTAATTATTCAATTTGTTTCTTACAAACATAGCTTTTCGCTTCATTAGGTGTTAATTGAAAAAGTGTGGGTTATTGTGGTGTTTTTATCAGCTGATTGGACTAATGCTAAATTTCTCCAAATCTGTTCCCATTAAGAAACAAACTGATGTACATTGGATCGCCTGAGGGTGAAAGAATTTTAAACAAATTTTCCTTTTTGGATGAACCATTGCTTTAATATAACTCTCACATTCTGGAGACATAGCAGCATAGCATGTAATGTCATTATTAGTTAGTGGTGTTTGGCAAGGCAAATCTTATTTGTTGTTCAAATAGAATCACTGTTAAATTAGGCCATTGTAATGTCTTGGTCATTATATTTAAAGGTTGACTATCATGATCAGTAATGGGCTCATCTCTATGGAGAGGGTGACTGAAAGTGTGAACTGGTGTAGAACTCATGCCGTATCTACCGAGTGCTGCAAGTGTCAAATTGATCTAAGATGATGTGATGAATGCACAGACACACACACACACACACACAGATTCATCATTGGGTTTTTTTTTAATGCTGAACCGCTTGTCTCTCCTCATCTGCACCTGGCTTGGTGGACCCATGTGTCATTTAAATATTCATGAGTGACTGATGTGAAGTTGAATATGTTATCGCACAGAGATCGAGATGTCTTTTGACACGTCATGTCATATTATGTCTTTGCAAGCCTACTACTGTACTTGAACTATTACACTCTTACACTGAGATCCACCTAGCATTTTAGAGCCTAATATCATTCCCTGTTTTGTTCACAACCGTTTTAGGACATGTACAATTAAAAAAATACAGGCTTTATTAATGGCAAGTGCTGTCAAACGATTAATCGCGATTAATCACATCCAAAATAAAAAGTTTTGTTTACATAATATGTGTGTGTGTACCGTGTATATTTATTATGCGTATATAAATACACACACATACAGTATATATTTAGAAAATATTTACATGTATACATTTCTATTCATATAATTTATATTATATATAAATAAATTTCATATACAAACAACATTTTTCTCAAATATATACATGCATGTGTGTCTATTAAAATACACTGTACACACATGTATTATGTAAACAAAAAAATATTTTGGATGTGATTTAATCGTGATTTATCATTTGACAGCATATATATATATATATATATATATATAAATTCATTCATTCATTCATTCATTCAGGCAATCTGACCAATCATAATGCTGAATCTGCCATTTTTGTCTGACGAACCAGACAGGAGGGTAGATTAACAGTGGACTTGAACTTGAAAAAAATTGTGTATATTGACGTCTTTCCGCATTTGAAACAAGACTCCTTTTGATGTTCATTCACGTTTATTTCATGCTGTAACTAGTAAAGTGGAAGTATGGATGGAGAAATGAAGCCTCTTGAATCTTTGAAGCTTTTCTCTGATTGTTTCAGGAGAAGATTCGAAGCATCAGGAGTGTCAAAAACAGATTAAATTTACAGCAGCCATTAACCCAAGTGCAGCAAGTTTGTTTTATCAATTACGCACAAATAAAAACCCTGCAATGCTAAATGTTCAGTTTTCTGATTATATAATTCATATATTAAAGTGTGGCAATAAATTAAATGTAACAGTTATAATAATACTAAATATTTAATAATACCAACAGAATTGTTTGATGCAAGTAAATGGTGCTATAATTATTTTTTAAAATTATTTAATGAAGCATTCACAAGTGAGGCTTTGTTTTTCGTTGATCACCTGATTCTCTGAAAACAATATGGACTCCGGCACAGAGCTTCATGAAATTAAGCTGCGTACTCTACACATGCTTTGAAGCTTCAGTGTCATATGTAACATCACTTAAGACGACTAGAGATGATCACTTCATGTGCCGCTTGAACTGTAACGAATGGGGCGGGTCTATGATATCTATGACATTGTTTGGCAGGCATTTGGAGTAGTCATGACATCGCCCTTGTTCTTCCATATCAGCATCGTGATGCTTGTCAGCTAAGTCAATGTCCTAAGTTACTGGAGTCCATGATCATATTGAAGAGCATCACAAGCGTATCTGGCCCCATGCATCTCCATAAGCTTCCACACTTAAGCAGGGAGATCGTCTGGTCCAGTTATCTTTTCCCATCTTCATCTTGCTGATTGCAACCATAACTTAAGCTGCTGTGATTTGCAGGACCGGACCTGTATCAGTGCATGCTTGTACTCTTCATTGCAAATGGTATTCATTGCAAACCCGAGCGAGTACACCTTCCACTTGTGAAGGATGTCCAGTGGATTCTTCAAGAGCTACCCATTTAGGTCTTTGACATGTTTGACATGCCTGATGTCCTGCATTGATCGGTGGAAAGCTTCAGAACTCGTCCTTCTCCAGATCAGTGCAACCCAATCCGGTGCGTAAGAGGAAAAGACTCCAAGGATGTTGTTGCCCGTCTCGATCTTGACCGACATTAGGTGGGCTAAGATGTGCTCTGCAGATGTGATGCTATCGCGGTACTTCTGGCTCACAGCTGCCACCACACCGTTTCTTGTTGTTGATGTATCGTTGTAGATGCAATTGAAAAAGGACCCGTTTTGTTTTGTTTTTGGATTTGCTGCCTTGGTCTATTGGACACAGAGGAAGAACACCTTTCTACAGGGGCGATTTCTCCATTAGGGCGATTGGGCGACGCACCACCAAAGCGTGAAAGGGAGGGATTTTTTTTTCTTTCACATTCAATCACAGGCTTTCTACTTTTCGGAACATCAGCCAGTTCTCTTTACAGGCCATCAGCAATCAACAGAGTGGTGCAGGTATGATGTCAAACTCGGAAGACCAATTCGGCACTGGTTGCTTCGAGATTTTCCTATGGGGTTTTATAATGGGGGTTTTCAATTTATAAGTAAAATAAAGCCTGTGGTAAACATAACTTAAATATACTTTGACGTTTTGTTCTACACGCTGACATCCTAAACTATCTAATTACTTACTGGAAACATAAACATAAAAATAAACATATAGTGGATGTGTCCAAAACATCAAATTATCATCGAGTTCTGTTTACCACAGACTTTATTTTACTCATTAATTGAAAAACCCCATTGTAAAATCTCGAAGGAGCCAGTGGCAAATTAGTCTTCTGGGTTCTGACATCATAGCTGCAGAACTCTATATAAAATAAAATTAAAGCATATGCTCTTATGTGTCCATGAATTGTGTTTTTGCATTTGTGAATCATATTTTCTTAATGCAAATTTGGTTATGCTTCTGTAAACCATAATTTGGTTGTAAATGGGTAACACTTTATTTTGTGTCCATAATACAGAGTAATTACCTACTTAAGTACTTAGTAGTAGCTGTTGTATTTACTTGAAACAAAATGTACTTACCATATAACTAAGTTATGGAACAGCCTGTAATTACAGTTTGTAATTATGTAGATGTAATAGGCAGCTACTGTTACACATATGTAACAGACCGAGTCTATTTCACAGCTACTGATGTAACCAAAAGATTGTTACATATGTGTTGCAGACTTTATACAATGTAATTATAAATGTAAGTGCACAGACATAAGCTACTTAAAATAGTGTATCAAGATTGTACTTAAGTGTACTTCATGTGTATCTATACTGTACACCTTATCCAGCTCCACCTTAGTTTGATTTAACTCACCAGTACACAGCTTAAATACATGTAATACCTTTCTAATTACATTACAATTACATAATATTACACAGGCATAAGTATGGAAGCAGAATAATGACTTTAGTTTTTGAAACATAAAGCATGCTGAATTCCACAAATCGAAAAAAAAAGATGCATTGCAAATAACAGTGCTTGCATTTTAATGCCTTGTATTTCCAGGGCTTGCATTTTTAGGTCCTGAAATTTAACATCGTTGTTTATTTAAGCTGTGAATATTTCAATTCAAAATATTTTACACACATTTTCATAATTAAAAATTCAATAATTCATATTCACCTTCCAGAATT
>JAFVLL020014333.1:0-10314 GCA_021397915.2 Tor tambroides | reverse complement strand
AAAAGGTCTAACAGCTGAAAATGCATATCAGAGCAAAAACCAAGCCCTGAGGTCAAAAGAACTGCCTGTAGAGCTCAGAAACAGGATTGCATCAAACCACACATCTGAAGAGTTCAGAAAAAATGATGCTGCATTGAAGGTTGACAGAATTACGTAGCCTCCATTATCCATAATGGACGACATTTGGAACAACTAGAACTCTTCCTAGAGCTGGCCTCCTGGCAGTGTTGGGAAGTAACTAGTTACATGTAATGGAATTATGTAATTTAATTACAAAATAAAAGTAATTGTAATCAGTTACAGTTACTGAGAAAAAATGTGTAATTAAATTACAGTTACTTATGAAAATGTTAAGGATTACAAAGGGGGTTACATCTGTTTTTTTGTTGTTGTTGTTGTTTTGTTTTTACACACACTCCCACATACAGATTTAACTGATTTTTTTTTAAAATTGCAGTGACTGCTCTAAAATATGAAACACTGACTCACTGCGGAGTTGCCAGTTTTAATCTTCTTAACGCGGAATGTGCACTTGGATGGTTAGATAATAGATACATGATGGGCTAGTATAGAAAAAAAAATAACTTAAGGTTTTCCCTCATATTAAAGTAATCCTGCTTTTTTTTTTTAAATCATCTTGTCCTAGTTACAAATTTGACTGGTAAATGATAAAGAATGCTAGCCCCTTTTGTACTGCATTGCATTGCATATCAGGCATGACAGATTGATAAAAAAAAACATGCTATTTATGACTGGATGTAACTTTTGATACTTTGCGGGAAAAATGGCTCTCCGATTGACTTTGCCATATCAGTGCGGCTCCCATGAAAAAAATAGTGAAGACCACTACACTCGATAAACCCCTAATGGCTCTGAGTTAACAATTGTAAGTATGGCAAAACCCAAATGGAGACATGGGTGAAAAACAGTAATAACCTCTAGCTGATTACAGGAGCTCATAGTAGTAACACAGAGAAAGGTCATAAATGTGTGTTAGCCTGATCTCTTTGACCCAGGAGTATAGGCAAGTTTGATCCTAGAGAGCCACAGTCCAGCAAAGTTCAGCTCCAACAATTAAAAAAAAAATGCAGCTGCCTGTAGCCTTAGTAATCCTGAGGACACTGATTAGCTTGTTCAGGTGTGTTTGATTAGGGTTGAAACTAAACTCTGCAGGACAGTGGCTCTCTAGGACTGAACTTGTCTACCCCTGCTCTGACCAAATCATTTCTCCACTAACTGTATCTGTCAGTTTAAATTTATGCTGTAAATAACACGTTTATAGGAAATAAATACAGTGGCTGTGAAGCATTCACACTTCCTATTGTAATATTGTCAGACCATAAGTACAGTAAGTGTAACAGTATGTAACTTTTGCAAATGAATAACTGAAACCAAAGTGTCTTGAAGAGGAACTGACAGTGCCAACACAATATTTTCTACAAACTCCCTAACCCTAACAGACATTTGTTTATCTAACAGAATTTAATTCAACTACTGGTGAAATTTCTAGACAAGGATACAGTGAGGGAAACATCACAATTACATGTTCCCACAGCTGGGCTGCAACCAATATAAAGTATTTCTGCAGAGATCCATGTGGATACAGAGATATATTAGTGAAGTCTGACCAGTCACCTACAGGGAGATACACACTGAAGGATCACGGAGCTGGAAGCTTCACTGTGAGCATCACTGATCTACAGGAGTCAGACTCTGGCATTTACTGGTGTGGAGTGGAGAGAGTTGGTTCAGACACATTTAAGAAAGTCAAACTGATAGTATCTAAAGGTAAGAATGATGAGCAATATTATGCATTTCATTACACTGCCAGATGATTAATCTTATACTCCTAATAGCGATATTGCCTGTGAGCCAAAGTAATGAAGGGTTGCAGTACTATCATGTTGTTTCATATTAAATAGCAAAATAAGACATTTTGAAAAGCTATTCTTTAGGCTGACACCAGAAATACAGACACGTCTTTGAAATTACTCTAAAACTTACAAATAGCCAACACTGGAAATGTGGAAGAAGTGACTCGTCACAGGATGATGGAAACACAAACAAGCACTGAAATGCACTCAACTAAACCAAGTTCTGTTTACATATCTTCAACCACTAAGAACAACACACACTCACTAACATCAACAGGTAGTCAAACCTCTTATTTCATTGCCTGCATTCTGTCTTAAGTGTTTACTGATGTTGTTAAGTCCTCTTTTTAAAGGCTTTGTCAAAGAATCTGGTCCAGCAGGCAAAAACACAGGCAAGTTACTACCCCTTTATATGTATACTGACATTTCACATATGTAATGTCAGTGGTTCTCAAACCTCTCCATGAAGTACCCCCAGCACTGCACATTTTGTTTGTCTCCCTATATCTGACACACCCACTTCAGGTCTTCCAGTCTCCACCAATGAGTAGATGAGTTGAATCAGGTGTGATAGATGAGGGAAACATACAAAATGTGCAGGGCTGGGAGTACTCCAGGACAGGTTTGAGAACCACTGTGTTATGTAATGAAAATCAAAAATGGTATGACCCAAATGGTTTCTATATAATATACAGGTGCTGAACACAACAAATCGTCCTCAATTGCCCATATATTCCCAGTGCCTTTATATTATATTCCTTACGCTGCTGCTGGTCTGGCCATCATGGTCATCATGTGTGCAGTTGGACTGGTCACTGTTTGTCAGTGCAGAAAGAGAGTCAAGAAGTCAAGTGTGTAAACATTTAAATACTACATCCAAAACTGTTTTTTTTTTTTTTTTTAAACTGTTTAAAAACTGTATTGTTTGCTTTATTTCAGGACGTGTTATTGATAGATCTATATACAATTCCCATCACACCGAGGAGGTGAGTGGAGCACAGAAACATCATAAGATCTGAGCCACCACAATCACAACTTCTGCTTATACTTTATAAGCCCCTTCAACAGCTTAACAACAACAGAACGATGCTTTGTTTATCAGAACGCTCCTGATGACAGACCATACGCCACCATAAAGAAATCCAGTACCAAGACTAATGATGAGAGCCAATCAGACCCAATCTACCAGAACCTACAGTTCAACACTACCCAGGGAGAAGCTATATATGGAAATCTATAAAACATATGCAATCCAATTTGTCTGGACATCAACACCATTTCTGAACAGTATATGGCAAAAACACCTAGGCAAAAATCATATGTACAGTACAAGATTCAAAAATGTCACTTGGAAATATGATCACACCATTATTTGTGTAAATAAAAATCCCTTTTGCATGTAAAGTTTGCATGTGAAACAACAATGAAGGGTTCCAATGCTACTAGGTTGTTTCATTTTAAATGGACATATGTGTAGGGTTATTAAATTATTTAGCCAATACAGCTTACTGCTCCTTTAATGAATCCCTAGACTAGCCTGAGGTTAGTGTAAAAAAAGCACAGTTCCTAATATGTGAAACTAAAGAAGGGGTTGGAAAACAGTATTCATCAATCACACTTACCTGTTCAGATAGTTTTAAGTTCTGTACTCAGTATATCATCCTCAATATCTAGAGATGAAACTTCATAAACAGGCATTTTAACATGATATTAAACAATTTCCAAAATGATGTTGTGTTTTATTAAACTCAAAACCGGTTATTTTAAACGGAAAGACCGTTTTTCACACCGTTGATTTGTTGAGGGACGTTCGCGCGTTTCTTCTTTTTTACAGAGCATGTTCGCGCGCTTTTAGTCAGCAAGTTACAAATCCAGCTCTCACGCGCTCGGCGGGTTCAGCTCCCCCTAGTGGCTGAGTTTACAGTACAGCAGTTTACTACTAAGTTTTGACAGAAAGGCTATAAAATGACAAGAGAATGTGGGTTATAATGACTAAGCTTTTATTATTATGAAAAAAAAAAAAAAAACATTTGCAACACAAATCGATCCAGGTTTCTTTTCAGATGAGACTGGGCTTAGTTTGCCACAATTACTTTAGTATTGTTGTAGCATGTTTATTTATTTTTAAGCAATTTACTAAACACGTGAGAAGTACGTGATATTAACTGCCCAGTCTTAGATCCAAGGGAAGACTCTGAAATCACTGAAGTGTTTGTACCTTTTTATTAGCACAGGAAATATTGCAAAACAGTCTGTAAAGAGAGTTTTCCCACAGTTGAGTAGATGTCACGGTTCTCACCTTGATCGCTATGTCTGACATGTCTTCATGTTCCTGCAGTGCTCTGGGGTTGATTTAAGTACCGGTAGAAATAAAAGCATGTGTATTTTACTTTGTACAAAAGTAGAAAGCTTATGTTTTACATTTACTATGCTTGAAATACATCTTGAATGAGAAGTAAAATGTCAAAACACACACATACATATATATAGCCTACAGGTCCTATTATCAGATGATACTTGGACCAAACTCTGTGTTTGGTGTTGGTTTGTTTATTCAGTTGGCTTTGGTTTACAAGGGCTGCAATGCAGTTAACTAAAGCAGATGTTTAATAATGCACACTCAAAAAAATAAACACGATTAAATAAAATGCAAATACTAAAGCAAGAAAGTTATTTCTTATTATGGTCTGGTTTAAATGATTTTTCAAGACTCAATCCCATAGTTAAGTAGATCTTTTGATGCTGCTGTAAATCACAGACAGATCATTCTCTTGACCCACTGTAGATCTGTAAACAGAAAACGTGATCAGCATATGTATTTTGAAGTTGAAAAGATGTTTTAGAACTGCTGTGCAAGGACTGGCTTTTAATGTCTGTAGAAACTGAACTTAGCCGCGTAAACTGGGGTCTTATTTTAAATAGATTTTTAATCATTTTAATGTCTCACTTGTTTTCAGTAGCAGGTTGGTGAACTGTAACGCTGGCGTACTGGATCTCATCCTCTTCAGGTTTCTTTGTGTCTTTATTTTTTTTGTGAGACTGGACAGAAGCATAGAGTATCTTGTCATCATCTCCAGATTCAGAGGCATTTCCCACAGATGTCTGCAATAGAGTGATCATATTATTTCAACTTTATTTGTTAAAGCAATCCAATAAATAAATAAATCAGCTCCTCACATCTGAAAAGTTTTAAAATTGTGATAATGTGTGACATATCAATTCACATGCAGGCCCATGAAATATCTGCCACATCATTATTCTTGCAATTATATATTTTGTTATTATTATTTATGTGAGATTTCATATTTCTGTTTTTCAGAAATAATGGCATCAGTGATCAACCTTACCTTTTTTGGCTCAAGGTCCTGAGAGCCATTTAAATGATTGTCAGTGTCCTGAGAGTCATTGTTTTTTATCTTCTTCCTATTATTAAAGTATGAGCAACTTTTTTTTAATCAAAGTTTGATATAGTACATTCAAAAACCTAAAACTGTTCTTGCTGCAATTTGATAAATATTTACATTGATATATCTGTTGCTAAATATATAAATTTACAATGTCACCATATTTTTCTAATATTCTCTGCTCAGAACTGAAATTATCTGCAAGACAAATATGTCGACCTCGCTGACCTTTTGTGCACAATGATGGCGACGATGATGATGAGAAACAGGAGCCCAAATCCAGCTGCAAGTGCAATAGTGGCATACAAACCAATGATATACATGATATTCCAAGCACCTAAAAGGAAAGGCAATGACAAGAATATTTATTTTTATTAAAGTCTTTAAACATACATATGATAGATATAGTTAGGGAGTGGACAGACATTTAAACAAGACAAGCACAGGAGTGTCTGTTTATAGTGAATACCTTTAACAGAGACGGAAACAGACGCTGATCTCTGAGATCCATATTGATTCTGAGCCTCACAATAGTAGCGTCCACTGTGACTGGAGTTAAAGCTGGAGATGATGAAACTCTGTCCAGATCCAACAGCTGAGCTTTGATTCTCCTTAAACCAGCTGAAGTTCAGAGCAGGAGGGTTTGAGTCACTGCTGCAGCTCAGAGTCACTGAATCTCCCTCCAATATTTCACCAGACGCACTGATGGACACCGAGACGCTCTTTGGAGGATCTGAAAGTGCAAAGATTATTTGGAGTCATTTCTGTTCAGAAATCAGTTCAAGATACCAGTATTGGCCACAAAACAAAGGTTTGGAATTAGATTTTAATAAATGAAGGAATGTAAGTGTAATTAGCCGTTTCGTTATCTTTAGCCACATTCCCTGATTTACACTAGGAAGTCTAATACCTGGAGAGAGCCATGTACATCAAAAAAAATAAATAAATAAAATAAAGTCAAACTACATGACTGTCTGTCAATAGACAAAGATGCTGTTGGCAGGCAGATGATACAGTTACAGCACTGACCAGCAGGGGGCTGAAGGGACCATACTGATCAGCCAAACCTTTCAGCCATCGGTCTGACAGGCAGAGAGTGACTGAATATGTACTCACACATGACAGTGATGCTGACAGCAGGAGAGGGCAGGTGTTGATGTCCTCTGACGGCGCAGCTGTAACGGCCAGAGTCACTGAGCTCTGACTGAAGCTGGAGTGTTTCGCTCTGGATCTTTAAAGCCTGTCCATTTTTGTACCAGATGAATCCGTCTGTCAGACTGCATGTGGTTTCACAGGTCAGATTGACTCTTTCTTTCTCCAGCAGCAGCTGTGGTGCCTTTACCTGAAGAGCTGGAGAAACACATCTGTCTAACCGGGACCAAGAAATGAAAGTATTAATAGAAATGAAGGAGTTAAGTGCATTACCAGAAACTTTAAGCTGAATTCCTATTTGACCAATCCATTTTTGTTCTTCAGTATCAGTTATTAATCTGAAACAATACGCTCTCTCGTCATTTTCAGTGATGTTGTGCAGTCTGAGGACGGCGGTTTTGTTTTTCCTCTCTTCAATGTATTCAACCCTGTCTTTATATTCGGGATATTCTTTTAAACATTTGATATCTTCTGTTTTGTTCTGTTTCTCACACATTATCCAAAATGTATCTTTCAACGGATACTGAGGGCATGTATATGAGCATGACATGTTTACAGTGGATCCTTTAGGAGCACATATTGATTCAGTTTCATAAATCACATTCCAGTTTTCTCCAAAAACTCCTGAAACACAAAACACAGAGCAACAAAGCTTGAATTCTTTGCACATATAGCTAAATAATATTAATCATTCATTGCTGTAGAGAAACACGCACACAGTGTGAAAAGTACTGCAGAAGGGTGTTGCAGAAAAGCAGAAGTGATTACACTGACACAGAACTGTCCAAACTGAGCACACCAACCATTTAAAGGTGCTGAATTTAAAGTGATTTCAGACATTTTGCCAACATAACCACACGCACTCTGTCTAAAGCCCCGCCCTCTATATATCAGCCAACCCAAACTCAGTGAGAAGGATTGACAGGCTGGTATTTCTGAGAGCGTTTCTGATTGGTGGGCCATTCCCATGACTGATGAAGTGCAGAAAAGACATTTAATTCATATTTAAAAAAAAAAAAAAAAAAAAAAAAAAAAACTGTAAGCAATACTTTTATGACGGAATGACAATTATGACTCACCAGAGGCTATCAGCAGAAAGATTAGAGGAAAAGGAAGGATCATTCTGACCTTCATCACCACAAGAACCTTCAAAGACCTAAAACAGAAGATTACAGTTAAGCACAATATACTTAGTACAAGATCCATGTTTAGTACAACGTAACAGTTCTGCTGCTCAAAAACTTGCTGTTTTGCTGACTCACTAACACCCAAACGTCTGATAAAATCATGAGAGACACGAAGGTGTTAAAACTGCTAAACTGTGATCACGCAAATTAAGAGTTCATCTCAACAAATCATATTCATTACAGTATTAAATGTCTACAAGTTTGCAAATTAAATAAATTGGTGTCTCCTGAACTTATTTACCAAACTTAAAGAAGCCGTGTCCTCATTTATACACCAATGGTGATGTTATACACGTCTTCTCACTCACTCACACCAAAATTAACGTAATACCCCTAATTGTTTTTTTTTTCTCTAAACTTTATGCTATGCCAATAACGTCAAAACAGTGGCAGATGTTTGAAATCTGAACCTCATGTGATCAGTGTTTTTAAAGTAGCTACTTGCTGGATCATTTTTCTGGATGTCATGTTATTTTTAAAGAAACACATTTTTTTCTTCACATAATTCATCTGATTTGACCATCTGTTGTTTAAAAAAAGGCTTTATCCTCAGTGGGGACAAACAGTAAGGATGTCATATGGGGCTCCACTAAGGTCCTGTATGGTATAACTCAGTACTCAACTATAAGAGCGGCCCACCCATAAACACAGACATTTAGTCTTACATCATTTTCTACTCTTTCACATCCCACATTTTGCACACTCTTTATCAAATAAACTCTCTTACCTTGTTCTCAGTAGCTTTCTTCACCGGTGCCCAATGAGCAAATGATGAGTTTAAAGACAGAAAAGATGCGTTAAGCAGAATTGGCAGTCGTTATAACACTTCCTCTTTTTATTCAGATGAGTCTTAATATTCATTGTTATGATGTTAATTTCTCTGTAGAAATTAAATCAAAATTGAAAAGAATTGGTCAAAACATTCATTTCAAACTGACTACCAAATACTACTTTCAGACAGCATTTTATTTTTTACCTCGTCATGGATTCAAAAGCCAGTGCTGCCAACTCTCATGCATTTAGCACAAAACTCACACAATCGCCACTGTTCACGCTCTCACGCCACACAACCATTTTCTCACGCAGTGAAAAGCACCCTAAAACGAAAGCAAGAGGAAATGATACGTGAATGACACTGATGTACAAGCACCAAACACTGATTGTAAGCCTAAACTTCACAAAAAAAACTATAAACTGGCTCTTCAAATCTGATTGGTTAATCACAATGTTGTTCCAGGGTCAACAAAGATGTTGATCCAGGAACATGTTGTACTTGCTGAAATCACGCTCACCTATTAGTGATACAGATTTGGCAACCTCTTTAGTGTGTATTTGTGTTTATTCTTTGAACAGCCTCTAAAGTTTGTTCAAGTTTTTGTAGCATTGAGCAGTGTATCCAATCACAGATGTTTTTGTTGATTTCTTGAACATCTGATTGGCCACTGCATTGAAGTTAGTCAGAATTTACTCACTGTTCAAAACCTCAGAATTTTTTTAACACTACTGAGTTCTGCATGCTCGTGATTCCTCTCACTAACAACGTTTATACACAATGTAAGCAAGAGGTGCATTGTACAGTGTAGAGAGCTTCAATGCTTATAACAACTTTGTGAGATCGGGATAAACCGAAGTGAGTGATAGTTTTTTAATGATTATAAAGGAAGCGCTCTTTCCTAATCCATTTAAAATGTGAGTAAAAGTTTGTTTTTGTGCTGCTAAAAGGACCAATGGCCACACCTTACACACAGCAAAATTTCAGGAGTGACATCTAAATCCCTCATCTCTCATATAAATGCAAGATTTCACTTTCAAAATGGCAATAATTGACATAAATGATAACCACAGCAAGAGATAGGAGAAAAATATAGATTAATAAAAATATTCACATTTCTTTTATCAAAATATTTTTGAAATGCAGTACATTGCTTATTCTCGTTGTGGTCAAAAGTTATTTGTTTTACAGTATTATTTTACATAAGTCTATGATAAAAACAAAGCACCAGTCACCAGTGT
Organism: Tor tambroides; assembly: GCA_021397915.2. NCBI lineage: Eukaryota > Metazoa > Chordata > Actinopteri > Cypriniformes > Cyprinidae > Tor > Tor tambroides. The sequence goes on along the minus strand of JAFVLL020014333.1, from coordinate 684 downwards.
TTTTTTTTTTTTTAACAAAACAACCCCAACCACTGTTGGCAGCCCTGCAAAAGCACTGGATTTTGTGATTTCATAAGCAATGAAGGATACATCCAAAAGTCAATCAGATGAATGAAGGTATCTCAGAAAAGAAGAGAACATGTGCATCATAAATAAGACGTCGTGTTAAACATCCACACACTCTCAGAAATAAAGGTACAAAAGTTGTCTCAGATAATATGTATGACCACTCATACCTTAGCTTTCTTCACAAGTATCCAATAAAGTGCAAACGGTGCATCTTAAGACAGAACAGATGTGTTATGATAACATGCGTTACAGAGCACGTTCGCATGCTTTTAGTCAGCAAGTTACAAATCCAGAGGCTTGTACCATGAAGCCGGTTTAGCTGGCTAGCCAGGTAAGTTTCAGTTTAGTTTGCGCCAACTCTGGGTTTTAGGTACCATGAAAGTGGTTTGGCTTTTAGCAGTGTTCATCGCCATAGTAACTTATGCTCCACAGCTAACCTGCTCTGTGGCAGGCTATCTTCTGGTTTCAGGAGACAAAGCAGCCCTCAAAACAGCAAGAGCCAACCTATCCTGTGGCATCAAAAAATGCAAAACGGTCATATGCTCAAAAAATCAACAATCACTTCACAGACAGCAGAGACACACGGAGCCTGTGGCAAGCCATTCAGACCATCAC
>JAFVLL020014332.1:0-19176 GCA_021397915.2 Tor tambroides | reverse complement strand
CACACACACACACACACACACACAAACAGTACAAGCCCGGATGAGACCGTGATCCCATGAATCGTGACAGTGTCAGCAACAAGTTTCTGAGCTCCTGAATGTCTCTGTGTTTACGCAGCGCAATCTACAATCTCTGTGTGTGTGTGTTTGTGTGTGTCAATCAAAGGGGTGGTTGACTGTTTTTTTCTAGGCTTGATTGTGTTTATGGGGTGCAGTCTAACAGGTGTTAATGCTTTGTTTAAAAAAAAAAACACATTATTTTTCACATAATTTACCTTTATTCTACACCGCTCTGTCCCTTCTCCTATAAATACTCTGATGATTTCCTGCTTTTATGAAGCCCCTCGCTCAGAAATACGCAATGGGCTCAGATTGGTTAGCTGGTCCAGTGTGTTGTGATTCGCTAAACTGCCTCTAGAGCGTGTCTAAACGTCCTGCCCCTCACTTCAGCGTAAAGCTGCTTTGACACAAATTGAATTGTTAAAAGCGCTATACAAATAATAGTGACTAAACAATGGCGTCATCAATATTGCTTATCAATTTGAGCCCGATTGAGTTGCAGAGGATATTAGTGAAGAGGATTGTGCAGAACCTGTGCAAGCACGGCTCTTAATGATATGTTTTTTGTTTGTTGTTGTCTCATACTTTTAGATACACTGTCATTTGTAAATGCTACTGCTTATGTTAGCTTTTTATATATGGTTTTATCCTGATTAAAGCTTTAATACAGCATGGCAACTGCATGCGCGTCGATGTTTAAAGCTTCTCATAGCTATGTGAAAAATATCTGTCTGTCTATACACATAAAGTGTAAAATTGGAACAGTTGATTGGAGCAGACGAGATGATGATCAGGAGAGCGCGCGAGAGAGAGATGCAAAGTGTGTGCAGAGCAGGGGACGCGAGGAACAGGATTAAGAACCGCTGCTTTAGAACATTGATTTTGAAACGTGTGAATCTATTAGAATCGTTAGAAGACAGAATTGCAATTCATATATGAATAGATTTTTTTGAGCACCCCTAGTTTTGACGGTATGGCAACAACTCTTCCTCTTCACTAAAGCAGCACAAAATGGCCTCACCGTCTTCGTTGCATGTTCCCGGTGGGCGGGGTTTATCTGGGTTTGTGACATCACAAACCAGGGAAGTAACTCGTTGTAGTCCCTACGAGCCGCTTTTGTTGTCATTAAACTGACAGAATTTTAAAAGACTTTATCTCCGTTTGCATTGAACTTTCAGCATCGTAATTTTGCAGAAATTGTTTATGCTCAAACAGCAACATTACACACTAGCTAACCTTAAAAAGTGAAATCGCAATCAACCACCCCTTTAAGGCACAGTGATTAAACTGAACTGTTTTAATGCACAATTGGCCTGTCACACACACATAGAGTGGTGTTCAGTAGATTGGCACAGTGGTTAACCAGAAAAATAAAAAATGGCACTTCATGTCCAAAAGGGTGCCGACCCCTGATGTACACATATAGAGGTTGTGTAGTATTGTGTGCACCACAGACAACAAACAGAAATGCTAATAAACAATATATTACTACTGTTTCACATCTGTTGACACACTGAACAGCCATATTGGATTCTGAATTCATGGTTCAGTTCATTCGAGTTTCTGAGTTGGAACCCTGACTTGAGGCAGCGTTACAGTTATAAGTTCCTACCGGAAACTTGCAAATTATGACTTCTGAATACAAATGGAACTCACCATTAGATCCTCCCCTGAATGAGCTGTAAATGGCTTTCTATGTTTATCTACTTATTAGAGCAACTAGAGAAACAGAATCAGAATGACTCAGTTATATGCTAAACAATCAAAATGTTCTGTTGTTGGCTGTAAGAATGAGCATGAGAATGTTCATTTACTTGTGGCAGTTACATTTGAAGGGAATATTCCGGAAAAAAATAGGCAAATAATTATATGTTATGTTAACAATTTAACATCAGACTGCTTTGTAAACAAGGGTCAATACTAGGCAGGATTTGCATCAAAGTTATTCATAAAGGACAGAGCTGCATCAACTGTCCATGGTCCAACTTCATATCCAGAAGATATATTACGTTTTATACTTTGTGCATGTTTGCAGTTCAGTTTGTGAATGTGCTTATCAGTACGTTGCACGGCTAATGTAGCTAAAGTTACCATTGTCTCTAATTGTATTCACAGAGACCAGAGCTATGTCATCATTTTAATGCTTAGGAGATTTAAGATTTTCTCAACTCATGCAAAGTTCACACTGCACGATTTTAGCCCTGATTTTCACTCGCCGACAGGTTTTGCGAAATCGCCATCAAATGCCCAAAATCGGAGGCAAATCGGTGCTCATTCACGCGAGTGACAGTCACGCAGTGTAAATTATCAAAGACACGATCTGAGAGAATCGCAGACGTGTCGCCGACGCCCGTGAATTATTTGGCATGCTAAATATCTGGACCTGTCGGTGATTCAAAATCCTGCTGTGTGTGATGAGTTCTGACTGAAAAATACATGGGCGATGACCTGCAGCCAATGAGAGAGCAAGATATAGGGCCATGGGAAGTTTGGGGAGTACCTTTTTTGCGTTTTTTTATTTTTTATTAAACAATTAGCCATGTACAAACAATGTGGCTATATCAGTACAGTTTTGCATTAGAATATACAGAACAGGTACATATATAATTAAACATGGTAACACTTTAGAATACTGTTCCATCATTAATGAATAACTACACAAAAACACATGAGTAATGCAATATTAGCACTCTAGTAACTATTAGTAACTAACAAGAAACTCTGATTAATGAATTAGTAAGTAATAGTGCTTAGTCGAATGTGGTAGTTCACTATTAGCTAATCAGTAACTATTATTTTTTCATACCTCCCTAAGAACTACTCCATACAGGTTCATAATTAATATGAATAATACATAATGTATAATAAATTCTAAAGTAAAGGTCATGGTAACCCACTAGTAATGACTCAAGTATTACCAAATTCTTCAGAAGGAATTACTAATTATTTGGATCAGTATTCTAAAGTGAAGATCATGATAACTCCCTAGTAACGACTGAAATCATTGTAAGCTTTTGAGAGTGTTGTAAAGCATTGGATAGTAATTATTCAGGTGTTGCTACATCCTTCTAAAGGAATTACTAATTTTTTGGATCAGTATTCTAAAGTGAAGATCGTGATAACTCCCTAGTAATTACTGAAGTCATTGTAAACTTTTAAGGTTTTTGTAAGGTTTTGGTTAGTAATTCATTTAGCTACATTTGGTAACACTTAAATCATTACTAGTGGGTTACTGTGATCTTCAATTTAGAATACTGATCCAAATAATTAGTAGTTTCTTCAGAAGGATATAGTAACACTTGAGTCATTACTATCCAAAACCTTACATGTATCTCAAAAGCTTAAAATGATGTCAGTCAATATTAGGGAGTTATGATGCTTTTCACTTTAGAATACTGATCCAAGTAATTAGTAGTTCCTTTAGAAGGATTTGATAATTCTTGAGTCATTACTAGTGGGTTACCATGATCTTCATTTTAGAATTAATTATACATTATGCATAATTCACATTAATTATGAATCTGTATACAGTAGTTCTTAGTAGTTCTCCAGTATATATTAAAAAAATAGTAGTTATTGATTAGCTAACAGTGAACTACCAGTTTAAACTGAGTGGTATTACTTACTAAATCAATAATCATAGTTTCTTGTTAGGTAATTGTAGTTACTACAATGTTAATAGTGCATTAGTGACTTGTTCCTGTGTAGTTATTCATTAACAAAGGATCAGTATTCTAAAGTGTTACCTTAATCATAAAAGAGTTTTTCCTGAAAATAATATTCTTCTATAAAGGACAAAAGATTTATTGCATTTTTCTCATGTGTGTTTGGCTGTAGTTTGTGGACCAGACAGAGTTGTCGGCGATTCTTCCTATTGTAAAGTAATGCAATGTGTAACCTCCTGTTGCCGATCCATCATGCAATGTGAACACAGCAGCAGCTGAATGCTACCCCAGACAGTCGTGCAGTGTGAAAACAACTCGGCATCAACTGGTCTGAACAAGAGAATAACAAAGAGTGGCCTCTTTCCCCATCCTGTAAAAATGTAAGAAAATAAATAAGGTCCATTTTGATTGCTAACTTTATTGTGGGATGGTTGTTGCAACAGTGTTGATAGAGTGCTTGTGTGGCTCAATGTGGGGGTTTTTCTCCATCAAATAAAATACATTTAATACTGTTCAGCATTCAAATACTTGGCATTAAATGTTACAAGCAGAAACCCTCCACCTTCCCCAGCTCCACCTGTATAGGTCTGCTACAGGGGTGATTCAAGTATGTGTGCAGCAGCAGCATGTTTTACATGTTCACAGCAGAATGTCTGTGAATATATCTGTGAAATCTCTGTAACCACTCTGCAGCAGCAGCAGATCTATTCCACCAAGACCAAATACATTAACACTGCCATATCCATTACTATGCCAATCTCTCTGAGAGTTGTCATGGCAGAACTTATTTTTCACCTACATTTACAGGAAAAATAAATTATAGCAACCTACTAATATGGACTGAATGTGTATTCCTGCAGAACTCCTCTGACCTGGTAACACTTAAATTGTGTGCCTTTGTTTTTATTTTCTATAATTTTGAACTTGATCTAGCAGCCAAGTTCACTGAGGACTGTGGAAAAACAAGTTAATGCAAGCAAAAAAGACATGAGCAAAGAGACAAGAAAGATTAAAGCTAGATGTTTGAAGCCCCATCTGTGCTTTTTTCTGTTCCCATGCATGGAAATCATCAGTGAAAAGCAGACAATCACAGAGTGTGATGTAATTTGTGTATAAGGTTAGAAGCATTCATGTTATTATGTGCCTTACTTTGAAGCTGATCAGGATGACACAATAATACGCTCCTGTGGTCATTTTCAGTTGCAAAATTAGATTGAGGTAGTACATAGTAGAGGAAGATGAATGTTAACATGAGTTGATGCTGCTATTGTTGGTCAAAATAAGCACCACACTTGTGAGGTGGAACCTGTAGCTCTTTTTCAACTCATTAATATTATTTCACTTTGTGGACAGTTTAAGCTTTCCATTGATGTATGGTTTGTTAGGATAGGACAATACTTTGCCGAGATACAACTATTTGAAAATCTGGAATCTGAGGGTGCAAAAAAAAATCTAAATATTGAGAAAATCACCTTTAAATTTGTCCAAATGAAGTTCTTAACAATGCATATTACTAATCAAAAATTAAGTTTTGATGTATTTACGGTAGGGAATTAAAAAAATATCTTAATGGAACATGATCTTTACTTAATATCCTAATGATTTTTGGCATAAAAGAAAAATCAATAATTTTGACCCATAAAATGTATTGTTGGCTATTGCTACAAATATACCCGTGCTGCTTACGACTGCTTTTGTGCTCCAGGGTCACATATGAGTCATATACTCATTGTGTCTTTAACTACACTGTAGTTAAAATCTTAAAGGTGTATTCAGTAGCTTGAGATAAGATAAGAGATAAGAGTTTTTGTGTAGAGTCATCTTAATAGTGTAAATTCACACTAATAAAAACTGTTTATGATTATGTTTGGTGCAGCTCGCTCCTCGTTATATTTCACCATGATGAACAAGATGACACGTCTCGCTGTTTTACTAAACGTTGGAAAAAATTCTCACTCTCATTGACATCTATATTGTAGTGTTGTTTGGTGATGTGAAAACTGAAAATTAGACAATGAAACACACTCACGTCTGTTCTGTACATGGGGCCCAGAAACCTAGCAATGCCACTGAGAAAAGAATTAAAGGACAGAAAGACAACATCAGTACAACATACAAGGTGGAAAAAATTTCATGACAGAGAAAATGCCTCTTTTATTTGACTTATTTATTTCTTTTAGAGGAACTTACATATTTTTTTAGCTGGACAGGAAATGGGATTAATTACTGTGCATACCATAATGTCAAGGTGTATCAACTCACTAGTATCAATGTCATTTACATAAAACTCAGAGATAGCCATGTTGATCCATGGCAGTGCAGCACTATTGTAATGCCATTGTTGTATCAGTACTAAAGCTGAAGAACTACTAAATGCCACTTCAATGATGTGTCTGTCATTATGTGTCTGGTCCATCTTACATTAGCTGGCTAGAAGCTGTTTGCTCAGCAAAGACTGTTTATATTCAAGGGTGACTCAAGAAGTACCAAGGTACATTCCACATTGCTTCTAAATGTGCACTCGCAAAGCTTCCTAAGCTCTTCCCTGCCATTTTGAAGTGCACTCCACTTTGAAAGGTTGCGGCCCCCAGAGGTTGCATTTGTTGGCCGCATACATCATTGAGATTGTCTCATTTGAGAAAAGTAACCATTATAAAATTGACTGTTATTCCTCATGCAGTGTGATTACTGTAATTTCATTCTTACTTTGCAATGCAATGATTACTTTTCTAAATGACACAAATGGCTGACAGTTTCAACCTCTGCAGGGCGCAACCTTTGAAACGAGACACAGCACGTATGTACACTTCAAGCAGCTCCACACATAACACGGCAACACGATTGTGACATCACAGCAGATCATACTAAACTTACCCCAACCCCACACAACTGCATGATACTTGATAACTATTTTTAAAGAGCTATAGTGAATTATATGGTTACCATTTCATTTGTATTTATTTATTTTTACATTGTTCCGAACAGCCTGCATTTACATTTAAGTTTTTGGCGTATTTGATGCGTTTATTCAAAGTGACTTGCATGGTATTCAGGGTACACATTTACAATTTTGCAGTACTTGCTTTCCCTGGGAATCAAACCTATGATCTTGGCATTGCTTTCACCATACTCTAAATAATTAATATGGAGAAAAGTTGTAAATAAATCTGATCAAGGCCACAGAGTAGGGGTGCCAAACTCAGCTGCTGTAGCACCATGGTTGTGCAGAGTATGGTTTCAACCCTGCTCCAAAAAATAACATACCTGTAGTTTTCAAATAATCATGAAGGGCTTGATTATCAGGTACATTTAATTAAAATTCAAGGTAAATTCTGCAGACTGTGGCCCTCCAGGTAGAGGTCTTCACTAGTCTACCCAAAACTAAGGACCCAGATTTTAAATGGTCAGCTGTGTCATGGGTCCCAATCTGTTATTTTGGGTCAAGGGTCTGTTAACATTGTGTGTAGAACTTAGGTTGATCCAAAAAAAACTGTCTGTGATGATGAACGATGGAAGTGGTGTGTATGTGTTTTGTAACTTGAAAAACTGTAAAATTAGGATAAGAGAGCGGTAACTCAGCCATCAGAAGCAAAGGGGGTGGAGTTATAGCAAAAACAGTGTTCTTTGCTGTTGTTAAAAAAAGATGAAATAAAAAGTTTTGTATGCAGCAAGCATAATTGTTTCAAATAGAGACCAAACAATACTTAGTACATGTGAACAATATACACATGCGGTTTTGTTTTGTAACTTTACTAAACATTAGTAAACCATAGTAGATCACATATATTTATTTAGAGCAGGTATTCTTGATTCAAGCCCAAACACAACATATCACAATGCATAAATCTTGAAATAATCCTCATAGAGTGGCATTACATGCTGCTTTGCTAAAGCTATAGGACATTCAGGATCCGATCGTGTCACAATGATGCATTGTTTTCAAATGTCTTTTGAAAACGTTGGGAAGTTCAACCAATAGAAACTGGATCTTAGATATGGTGGGTTGATATAATGCATAGGGATGATGAGTAAAGACAAACTGGGGAGCACACTTTGATTAAATTGATTACTCAGATTGACAGGTCTTGCAATTACAATTCACCATAGAATAGAAGCGCACAACTGGAAGATCAGCACTCATCCATCAGGATCTTATTACTTTGTACTTTTTCTTTACATGTTTACTAGGCAGGGTTTTTTTCTTTCAGTCTTCTTTTGTGTCTCATTTGATTGGGTGGACCAGCCGTTAAGCTGAGTGGTACCCTGGCCCTTATGTAGACATAAGCTTTTTATTTATTTTTTTAACCAACTTTTTTGGCAAGGATGATGGATTATCCAAGGTCAGTTACAGGAAAGAAGACTACTAATGTTACAATACACAAGAAACAAAGTTTTTTGTTAATTAACTTGATAAAAGCAATTAACTGTGAAATCTGTGCTGGTCAGATCCAAACGGACAGGGTCCAGGTGCAGCTTTCAAATAATAGACTGTTCTGGTAGGCTCAGGGTAAAACATTTATGGCATTTTTTAGTTCTGCACGAGTCTGGGTCCAACTTTCAAATGACAGACGGATCCGGGTCGGTACCGTGTAGAACATTTCTGGGTCTCTTTCAGTTCGGGCATGAATTTTTGGACCTGTGAAGAACTCTAAATCCAAGAATTGAGTTTGGCATCCCTGGCTTAGGGTGCTCCATTCAAACCCATTGCATGGGTTCAGCCAGGAGTAGGCACTCCTGCAATGTAAGCAATGAGGTTCATCCCAATTCAGCTCTTCTGGCTTGTTTAAATTTTGGTGTCCAGGACACTGTGAGTCCAGAGACTATAGTGTACACTGTGAGTTTTTAAAAGCTTAGCTTAATTGTGTGCTATAAATGAAGTGCTTATAAATGGCTGTTGAGAAAGTATTCTCACATGAAACAGACTAGAGGGTTGGGCCCAGAAGTGGTATCCCAAGTCACGACTTAACAAGCAACTAGCATTTAGATCTCAACAGCCATTTATAAGCACACATACACTCACAGACCACTTTATCAGGTTCACCTGTTCAACTGCTTGTTGATGCAAAAATCTAATCAGGAACTCAATGCAATTAGGCACGTAGACAAGATGATCTGCTGAAGTTCAAACCAAGCATCAGAATAGGGAAGAAAGTTGATTTAAGTGACTTTGAACGTTACATGTAGTGATGGCGAAGTGAAGCGTTCTGAACCAGTGAAGCTTTCAACCCAGTTGTATCGGAAAAAGGTTCATTACTCGAAGCTTTTTAAAACGGTTCATGCTGTGGTCATCTTGTGGTCATAAAAATGAATAACACCTTCCAAAGTGCTGTGTTCCATTACAGCTGCTGGTTTCACATCTGGTTCTACAACTGATTCCTTGTTTTAATTTATTGTATAAAAATAATGGCCATTGTCAAAGTCATTCATTTGTGTCGGTGTACTGCCACTAAAATAATTCAAATAAATCAAACATAAACTCATGAATTAAATCTGTGATCTGTCAGTGTTAACTCTGCCTCAGTCCTTAGACTGTTATTTCATGGGCAAAGTTCATTTGACCTTAATATATAAATTAGGATAAAAAGAAAACAATGCTAATGCATTATAATGTAATATAATGTAAAGGAAACGGCGCTGAGGTTCGCTTCGTTTGAACCAGATACTGAAGCAGTCACGTGGTTTTCAGGCGAATGAAGCTTCGGACGTCATAGATCATGTGCTTTTGGCAAAACAAATCAAGTTTTTTTTTATACAATCTTCGGAGCTTCGTTGTTGAACGTAACATCACTAGTTACATGGTTGTTGGTGCCAGACAGGCTGCTCTGGGTATTTGAGAAACTGCTGATGTAATGGGATTTTCACATTTTTGCACATTACATGACAACCATCTCTAGGATTTACAAAAAATGGTCCAAAAAGAGAAAATATCCAGTGAGCAGCAGTTCTGTGGGTGAACATGCCTTGTTAATGTTGGAGGTCAGAGGAGAATGGCCAGACTGGTTCGAGCTGACAGAAAGGCAACAGTTACTCAAATAACCACTCGTTACAACCGAGATTTTCAGAAGAGCATCTCAGAACACACAACATGGCGAACCTTGAAGCTGATGAGCAGCAGAAGACCACACCAGGTGTCACTCCTTTAGCTAAGTACAGGAAACAGGCTATAATTCACACGGGGTCACCAAACCAGGTTGTGTTTCCCAAAAGCATCATAAGTTCCACTGAGCTCAATTGGTAATGACAGAACTTGTGACCATAGTGCTTTTGGGAAATGCAACCCTGGACAAGAAAAAATGGGAAAAAGTTTGTCTGGTCTGATGAGTCTTGATTTCTGCTGCAACGTTTGGATTGTAGGGTCAGAATTTGGCATAAACAATGTGAAAGCATGGATGCATCCTGCCTCATCATCCTACTATCAGTTGTTCAGACTGGTGGTAGTGGTGTAATAATGTGGTGGGATATCGCACAGTGTATGCCCAGTATAAGACAAGGGAGTCAACCTGTGTCCATACACAGAAGAATGATAGTGTGAAAGAGCCAATGATGACTGTTTTTTCACAGCAAATATTGTAATATTCTCAAAAACACTCTAAGGAAGTACCCCAGTGATAGCTTTGTACCTCTTCCTTAGAGTGTATTTATTCTGTAAATTAGAGTAATCTAAGCTGCAATGTAGCATTATTTGTTTTAATTTCTTTGATTTTATAACAGCTACTGAATAGAATTGGCTTTTCACAGTGGGTTTAGGCTTAATTAATATCAATATAATAATATCAATATCAATATAATATCATGAATTTGTTTTAGATTAATGTCCTGTACATTTGGTGACCGGTCTTTTTAGAGCATCAGTTTATTTTTGTTTATTTTATCATTTATTATAACTATCTGAAAGCACTAAATTGAGGGAATAAATTTACAAATCTGTAGCCATGAATTGTTAAAATCGGTCAACAGTTTACAAATCCATGATACAGTTCCACTGTTCCAGTTCAAAGGTAGACATGTTTAAATGCATGTAAAGGTTGAGAAGTACACTTTCCAGTGCTAAATCAATTTTAATGACGATCATACATTGTACATAAGTACACTACTACTGAATTTACCTGATGTAAAATACAGCAAAAACAGTAATATTGTGATTTTTTCAAAATACAATTTAAAGTAACCGTTTTCTATTTGAGTATTTTTAAAATGCAATTTATTTCTGTATTGGCACATTACTCCAGTCCTCAGTGTCAAATGATCCTTTAGAAACCATTAATGACTAATATGTGATCTGATTATTATCAATGTTGAAAACAGTTGTGTACAATTTTTAGCAGTCAGATGCACATTCACATTGGTTAAAAGTGTTGAGTTTATCTAGCATGCAATAGCCATGAAAGTTTCACAGATGTCAAATGCACAGTATCCAAATTTGAACACACTGGTTGTTTATTGATTTGTTTCCAGCTTGTTTTCCAGATTCTCTATAGAGAGAGAGAGACTCCTAGTTGACCATTTCTCTCTCCCCACCACTCCCTGATCACTAATAACAAAAATCCTCACTCTGTGTTTTCTCCATGTCAATAAAATGTGCTTATTTACTGCTCCACTGTAAAATTATTTCAGAAGCACAATATGTTGACCTGCTTGACAATATGTTAATTTCATTCCAATATTTTTTCCAGTAAAGTCTACATTTGTGGGCTGCTGTCATTTCTCGTTTAGGTTTTTTGGTTTAGAGACTTTTATTGTGAAATTTATTTGATTCTATGTTTCTTTGTTCATGGTTCTTGTGATTATTCCTGTTTTGTAACTTTTATTGCCTGGTTTGTTTCTATAGTTACTGGTTGAGATCACCTGTGTGTAGTTTAGTTCAGGGTGTATATCAGAGGCATCATGCACTTTTTTTTTTTTTGAGGGGGCACAAGTGATGGTGGCGGGTGGGGGGGTTATTTATTTTTCCCTTTTTATTCGAAATATTCCCAAACATGTTAACTATATCTTTAAATATTTTGATTCTCGAATATGTGTAAGTAAATGCATTTCGCACCTTTATAGATGATCTACAATGGGCGATGGGCAAAGTAGTGTAATCTATTAACTACGCATAAAAACCCGTCTTTTTACTTAAGTGCCAGATATGGGTGTCATGCCATAAAATATTTTTAATATGACTGACTTTGTATTTAATGTGAATTTAAATTAAAACATTGTAATTTACTTATTATAACACTTTCATTGTACAGAAAGAAAGCAAAGAACATCTACCTCATCAAAGAACATTTTAAGCACTCTCAAAAACTCTCATTTACAATCACTGAAGCTGTTTACACTGTGAAATGAATATCCTACTTACATCTTATGTACATCTGCACTTTGTTGTTTCTGATGAGAGAATTGTCAGAGAGCAGAATTCCTTCAGTGAGCGAGTGAACAAAACACAGGCATTTCAGCGATGACTCACCTGAACGCCTCTGATTGGTCATTGGATTCAAAAGCTCAACAGAATCGTGTGTGATTGGTTACAATGTGCAGCTGCATTCAAAGTCCACTTGGCTCAAAAATCTGAGGGGGCACATTTGAATGGACATGACGTCTCTGGTGTACATACACCCCTGCATTTTAGTCTTAGTTTTTCGGCCGTTGTCTTTACAAAAATGTGAAACTGTTGTGTTTTCTCTTGCATTCCTCCATGTTGCATTATCTTCTTGGATATTCTTGGATTCACTTCTGTCTCCTTGCCTGACTCATCAGTAGTGGTGGCGAGATGAAGCTTCATGAAAATTGTGCTACATGGTTCACAAAGGCTTGATATATTAGCATATAGGGTGCTTCTCAAACAGAAGAATGCATCCTAGTAAGGCTGCATAACTAGGCTTCCACATCATCAAACTCCACTGAAGGTCGTCTCAATTTCAAGGATTCTTTGTAGGCAGTCTTTGTTTTGAAAAATACATCAGGTGTATCCTTCACATCCTTTAATCACCCACAATCCTTTGCACACATTCCAATTTGCGAAAAGTAATTAGCTGAAAATTATTTGCTGTTGAGCTCTTCCTATTTCATCATGTTATACAAGACGAAAAATGTTTTTTGAGGTGAAGGCATTTTTTTTAAACCACTGAGAGACACTGAGAGTGCATTAATGCTTTTGTTGAACAGAGGGAAACGGAGTTCTTTAGACTAGTGTTGGGAGAAACAAACCTTTCAAAGCTCTGAATCAACTGAATCAATTTCTTCACAAAATGATTCACTGTTCTGAAGTGCTCAAAACACCACACACTGATGACGCCTGCCGGTCAGAACGACATAAATGCAACAAACACTCAGGCCAAATCATGCATAAAAAATAAAAGATTTTACAAATGGCAAATTTTAAGCAGTGTGGACTTGGGGAAATTTCTTCAATCCTAAAACCACAGTATTAAGTGACCCGTCATTTAAAGAGTGGCATGTGAACCTAAGATATGCATTCATTATAACTGAGGTCCACATATCTGCTGTCAGGCTGACTGTCACATCTTTTGTGACTTGGGCCTTGGCTTCCTCTTTGGCCTTCTTGAGCTCCAAGCACTCTGGTTCCACCCAGCTTCCTGGCTTCTTCTCCACCAGTTCCATCCAGCCTCCAGGCTCCTTTGTACTCACTTTTTCTGTCCAGCTCCTTGGCTTTTCCCCTTCTGCTGGCTCTTGCCCTTGGTGCATGGATCCCATGCTTTACCTGGGGCCCACGAGTCCATCTAGACCTGTTGACCCATCGGCTCCACCTTGGTTCCACTCTTCGCCGTGCTCCCACAACAAAACTTTCAACACTCGTGTGCCTTACACTGTGCATATTTGTGTGCATATTTCTGTTTAGAATGCTCAAGAGTAAAAAAAATTGCCAGTAGGTTTCTGTAAGGGGTAGGTTTATGTGTAGGGTTACTGTAAAGGGAACAGAAAATACAGTTTGTATAGTATAAAAACCATTACGCCTATGGAGAGTCCCCGTAAACCACATATGCAAGAGTGAGTGTGTGTGTGTTTGTGTTTTGTTAGCCATAAGATTATAATGTAATAATTGGACTGTATTTTTGCGTATATATTACAGGTTCTTTATATTTGTCTATTTTATTTAGTTTCTTCTTTTTGATATTTATGACTGTTATTTTTTCTCTTGGGATGTCTGGTCTTAAAGGGTTCATATGATGCGATTTCAAGTTTTCCTTTGTCTTTGGAGTGTTACAAGCTGTTCGTGCATATATAAGATCTGTAAATTTGTGAAGACTGAAGTCTTGACCCCAAAGAGATATTCTGTATAAAAGACTTGCCCACACCTTCCTAAAACGCCTCATTTAAACATGCCTCCACATATCTACATCACTGTGTGGGAAGATTTGCATAACACCGCCCAAATGTTCACGCAAAGAAAGAAGGCGTAACTTTTATTCTCACTGTAGTATTGTTGCCGCCGCCGCCATGTCGTGGAGATGCTGTGTTTCCAAACATGGCAAGGGGCGTAACATTTCTGTCACACGCTTAAGGTATTCGGTCAATCACAATGCACTGGATAGCTGGCCAATCAGATCATAGCATGCTTTTTAGAACAATGAGCTTTGTAAAAATCAACATGTTTCAGAAAGGCGGGGCAGAGAGGAGCAACAATTATGTACAGTATGTGGAATATAATGTGTTTTTTGAACCTTAAACCACGTAAACTCACTGCATTACACCAAATACACAAAATAATGCTATATTTAGCATCATCATATGACCCCTTTAATAGCAAATGAAATGATCAAGTACGCTGGCCAAAAATGTTTAAACTCTTCAAAATCATCCTGAAGTTATGTTCTGCTCTAGCTTTTGAAATACTGCTTTTTTCCTGAAACTTGGTATTGTGGTACTGTGAATATTGTTGGTGCCTTTATGATAAACTCTATGATAAATTACTTGTGGTGTCCTTTGGACTGGATAAAAGTGTCTGTTAAATGATTCAGTGTAAGTGTAATGTATATTGATAACTGAACTGAGCTTTTTAATGCCGTGCCCCACCCCAAACGATACTTAAATGAGTGAGATGTTAAGAGCAGGCTAGTTAAAAAGGTAAAAGTTGTGCAAAAGAATAATCAGCTGTTCTCATTCTCTCCTGCTCTTTTTGCTTTATTCAGGCTGGCTGGAGGGGGAGGCCCACCATCAAGCCCAAAACTAGGCTATGGAACCAGTAGTGATCGAGGGCCAGGTGGTGACTTTGGCATGGGCGGCATTCAAGCAAGTGGAAACCCTTACAAAAAGCCAGTCCATGATGGACCTAGACATTCCCAGACTTCTTCTACACATCAATCTCAAATTCAAAGTTCATCAGGGGGCATGGGACCCACCCAAAGCCCTGGACAACATGCCTCCAGACGCAACCTCCAGGTGGACTTCAGCAGCAGCAGTGGTCGAACGGGCCGCTCACCGTCTGTGTCTCCTGATACAGCCAGTGCTCCAACTTCACCATACTCAGTACCCCAGATTGCACCGATGCCTAGCAGTAAGCTCTGTCCAGTTTGCAATACTACAGAGCTGACAAATGCTGATGGGTCACCAAACTTCAACAAGTGTACACAGTGCCACACTACAGTGTGCAACCAGTGTGGCTTCAACCCCAACCCACACCTTGCAGGGGTAAGAATTCTGAATAATTTGGGATTTCTACTATATACTTGTTTATTCTTATTGAATATGTTTTAGTTTATCAAGATTATCTTCTAATAATCTTTTAGTTTAGCATGTGTGTTTTCTGTGGCATCCTCCTTTATTATGTTTTTCATTCAAATCATTGTCATTGACACTAAAATAAATACAATATGCAAAAGAACTTAAATATTACATGGTGAATGATATAGATGGATAAATCAGAGTTTGAGGTGTTGAGCTGTTTGATCATCATAAGTCTGTAAGAAGTGCCCCGCAAGTCAATCGTACCTGTGGGAGATGCCGCAGGAAGCATTAGATGAAACTTCACCTGAATATCCAACTAAATTCACAGTTATAATGCAAAAGGTCTGCACAGTGAGAAGGTAGTGAAAAATGCAGTATTTATTGGAAATCGAAGTAGTAGTAGTAAATTTTAACATTGTGTATTCACTGTAATTCTTAGACATCTAATGTGTCCTTGGTCAATTTTATTTTTCAAAAACCAAATTTGGAAATAAAAAGTGATTCCAAGCGTTTAAATTGAGTGTATATCTGTTGCTGAGTAATGCACTAATATGTGTGTCTTCAACAGGTCAATGAGTGGCTCTGTTTAAACTGCCAGATGCAGCGGGCTTTGGGAATGGACATGACTACACCACGTTCCAAGAGTCAGCAGCAGATACATTCTCCTTCTCATCAACCTAAGGCTGACCCCATACCCAAGACCCAACCCTCAGCTCAAACCACACCGCAGCTACAAACTCAAATACAGACACAGATGAAAATTCAGCCTCAGCCTCAGACTCAAACCCAAGCTTTCCAGAGACAGATGGGTCCTACTGGACCTAACCAGACTGGACTTCACAGTGGGCCACAGACTGGTCTCCAGACACAAAAAGAACAACCACAAGCAGTAAATACACAGTCAGGTTCCCAGTCAGGGTTCAAGGATATCCAGAGACAGCGAGGTGAGGTATTGGGACCAAAAAGTCCCGAAAGGGTGGCCCAAACAGGCCGGATTCCTCATCCAGGGGCAGTGCCTTTACCTGGCTTAGCAAAGGCACAATCACAGTCTGATCTGGGGCGCAGCACTCCAGTACGGTTTGGAGGTCAACCCGATAAGACCCGTAGTGCTGGAAGCTCCCCGGCTCATCACCCAACATCCCACGAGGCTCCTCAAGATGGTTTAACTAAGCTGTTTGGTTTTGGGGCATCTCTTCTAAATCAGGCAAGCACCTTTATTTCTGTTGATCCTCTTCCTGGATCCTCACCGCACCCCTCGCCTGCCCGTAACCAGAGTGCCCAGGGGACAAAGGTGATCTTTAGTGATGCTAATGCTGGAGCTAGTGCTAAAACTACAGCAGGGCCACCCGGCACGGTCAAAACAGGCCCAGGCGGAGTGACATTCCCCAAAGGTCCTGGAGCCCCTCTCCAGAAACAGCCTCTGCAGCAGCAGTCACCAGTGCACCATCAAAAAGGGCCAAAACAACAGCAGTCGCCGGCACACCATCAAACAACACCGCAGCAGCAGCAGTCCCCACTAAAGCAGCCTCCACTTCAGCCAGTTAGTCAGAAACCAGATGTTATCTGCCCACTATGCAAGACTGCGTTCAATGTTGGAACAACAGAACCACCAAACTACAGGTCTTGCACCCAGTGTCATACAGAGGTGTGCAATCTTTGTGGCTTCAATCCCACACCACATCTGGTGGAGGTAAGGAACTGCACAGATCTTACTCATATACTGAATGTAATGGACTGACTATTCCTATTCCTTTTTTCTTCTCTCTGAGAAGAGCCTGTTTCCTCTCTTAAATCTCACTTAAATCCTTGTTTTTTTCATTTTGATGAGAACAAAAGGTTTTGATTTTTTTTGTAATTCTAAGTGCCAACCAAATTCCTTTCAGAAAATAAATAATACATTTCATTCCACCTCTTTTTTTATTAAAAATGGGCAGAAAGCAGCTTTTCCTTTTCTGCTGGCAGTAATGTGTGTGGTGGGAATCATAGGTAATGTGTTCTGTGTTCACAGAGAGAGGCCCAGACTTATGCATGGCTGTTGTTCTCTGATTTTGAAGTACTTTCCAAAGCGCTGCAGCTTTACAAACTGCTATTGATAATGCACGTGTCATGTTCTTGTGTTATGATGTGAGAGAGCCCGGCTATAATCAGTTTGTCTAGATGACCTATCGTGTGTCCAGATGAGCAAGTGAAAGGATGTGGATATCAGACCTAACAGTATGTGCATGTGTGTGCAATGCTGGATTTAGTCATCTAGGCAGCTACCCAGGGTGGCATTCAGAATGCTAATTTGTGCAATCAGGTTTACCCATCATTTACAGCCATTTACATGTACATTTACATGTCATTTTACCATGTGGGTCAGTTAACTTTGTCAGAGTGGGTAGACTGGCTACTGCTCTGTGAAGCCAGAGGTAGGGGAAGTGGGGGAACAAAAATGACATTACATATTAATAAACAGTTCATATACACTTATTTTATTATTAAATTATTATCATTAAGCAGCTTTTTTATATTTATTACATCAGGGTTCCTACACATTTTCCATTTCAAAATTCCATACTTTTCCAGGCTCAAATTTCCAAACCTTTCAGTAGATTTTCAGACCATATTTAAAATAAATGGTTTTATATTTGGTATATAGTACAGTCATCTGTAAACATTTTTATTTTCTCAGGGTTTTTTTTTTTTTATTGATTTTCTTGAAGTGACAACATACAGAGCCCCTAAAAAATAATAATAATAATAAAAAAAATGGACTTTTACATGTACACAAGAAACTTTTTTGTGCCCTCGAGAAACTATTCACATGCTTATGGGAATTTTTTTGCATGCTTACGCATTACAATTTCTAGTTTTATATAACCAACTTCCTTTGTGCCTCGCCATTTTATTTTGTACACACTATTTTGCCATCTTACTATGAATAAAACAAGAGCATGGATGCACATGAATTAACATATCTATTTGCTCAAAATTGGTCTTTTCTTATGGTAGTACCTCTAATATCAAGGCCTAATGTCCAATTTAACACATCCTCTGCAGAGGCACACAAACCATGACACGAAATGGGCTGATGGCATAAAATTTGCCAAGTTCAATGGTTTATAAAAAACGACAGGTACAGTAAAAAGTGTTTAATATTTGGCTTTTGTTAGGGCAGTATGCCATATTTCAAGGCCTTAGGTCTCTTTATACTTTGTGGAGGCCAAGAAACCACACCGCAAAATGTGCTGATGGCACAATAGGTGGCTCTATGTGCATTGTCCTATATCCTAAGTTTCTCTTGCTCACATAAAATTCTGTATATTTTTATTTTTTATTTTTGCAAAGGTCCTTAAGGCTATGTGATGCAGTGCTAAGAATATTGTGAGAAGAAACCCAAAATTCTTATAACCTGCAATTTTGCATAATGAAAAATTGCACCTTGAATTCATTCAGTGATATTTTGACTTTGACTTCTTGTACAATAAATTTATTTTCAATAAATTCTTAATTTTCTATTATAAAAAACTAAATAGGGGCAAAAGTCTGGAAACTTTCCAGTCTGGAAATTCCATACTTTTCCAAACCCTGCAGGAACCCTGTTACATACAATAGATTCTGACTATTAAAAAAAATCAGACTTGTATTGAAGGGGGCATTCACCCATTTAAGCTACAACTGTGCGTGTATGTGTGTGTGTGTGCGCGCGCGCGCATTTTTGTGACAAATGAGGACATAAATTTGTATAATGACATTGATATGACATTTCAATATGCTTATAAATCACACAGAGTGACTT
>JAFVLL020014331.1:0-18803 GCA_021397915.2 Tor tambroides | reverse complement strand
CTGTGTCATAATACAAATTTATGTCCTCATTTGTCACAAAAACGTGCACACACACACACACACACACACACACACACACACACACATATACATGTTTGTTTTTGTGAAAAGTGGGGACATCCCATAGGCATAATGGTTTTTATAGGCCTGCTGTACAAACTGTATTTTCTATTGCCCTACACCTAAACCTACCCCTTACAGGAAACTTTCTGCATTTTTACTTTCTCAAAAAAACTCATTCTGTATGATTTATAAGCCTTTTGAAATATGGGGACATGGGGAAATGTCCTCATAAATAACCTTCTCCTTGTAATACCTATGTCATACCTATGTCATTATACAAATTTGTTTCCTCATATGTCACAAAAACAAACGCACACACGCGCACACACACACACACACACACACACACACACACACACACACACACACAAAGTGTTTTAAAATACGCCATTCTTTATAACCAACAATTTGATGATGAATAGTTCATTTAAATAGTTTGTTGTCTGTCTCTCTGTATTATTTTTGTGTTATAGTTCTATTATATTTACACTTTTATATTTTAGATTGATAGTACTGTTTATTTGATAATGTATAGTCTGATGTTATTTAATTATTAGTTATTTAATTTCTATTTTAATTACTATCTATCTATCTATCTATCTATCTATCTATCTATCTATCTATCGTTTATATTGATGAAGTGGGTGAAGTAAATGGTTAGATGAGGGGCGGGGTATGTTTTGTTAGCGCCCCGCCCACCCGAGTTCGGACCAATGAGCTTCCCCTGCGTCCCGCTGTAACCGAGCACACAGTCATTCTCAGCGAGCGGCGCTGGGTTCACATCCTCACACCTCCCGCCGAACCGAGAGCGAGCGCATGAACTAATAGATGACCCCCGCGCTCCTCCATCTCTCCCGCAATAGAATGACGGAGAGTGACGCGGATGTGTTTGTCGAGCTCTGCCTTTATCTGAACGGACTTCTGCGCTGAGATCAGTCTGAGCTTCTGTCTCCGCAGGCAACTTCTTCAAATCTCTCTCTCGGAGTAACACCGCGCTCCTGCTTCATAGTCGCATGTGTGGATGAGAAGCGCTTCTGCAGACTCGGTCTTTTCTGATATGTCTGATTGATATGTGCGTCTTTTCTAAAACTAAACTGACGCGTGTTAGAATGAACCCTAAACACTGAGCGGGTGATTTTTGTCTCTCCAGCGGCGCAGTCCACAATTATTGACCGTAGTGCGGACATTCACACACCACTGACAGAAGATCTCGGACATCTCAACACTTGCTCCACTGTCTGCCATCAGCCGAGCCACAGATGCGAATGAAAGTCGACTAAAGCAAGAGGAATATACGTGTCCAAGTGTGCTGTAGCGATGCTGCAAGTGGAAATGATCATATTCGTGGGTGTGATTCTGTGGATGTGTGTATTTAGTCAAGAGCCCAGCTCAAAGGTGATGGCTGATCGATACGCTGTCTACTGGAACCGAACCAACCCCAGGTGAGCGGATCGGTGTGATTATATTCGCCGCTGCTTTGCGCGAACTTTGTGCACGCGACACTTTCACTTTGCATTTACATTTATATAGAGATATTAACATGTATGCGGGTTTAAAGTGCGGTGATAGCTAATTAAAAATATTATTAAGATGAAGTAAACACAACGATGGATTTGGCGTTATGCGCGTTTCTGCGATTATTCGTGATTTGTTAGCTATAAATTACGAATCGTGAATTTTTATTTTAAATAATCAGAACAGTAGGATAATATCTAATTCCGTTTATTCATATGGATGCACATGCACATGCACGCTCACAGTTAGAAAAAAAAATAAAAACGCGGATTTTATTTTTTAATTTTTTAATTATATTGGATGGCATACATTTATTGACAAATCATTACAGTTTTGCCGCGTCTCGGTCCGTTCCGTCGCTATGGGTGCCGATCGGACTTTATATTATAAAGTTTACTTTAGTGTTTGGTTCCGTCTTTAATTCTCATTCAGGTAGTTTCAGTGGCAGTGTTTCTTAAGGCGTGGTGCATTTTTCCAGTATGATATATATTTAAATCACTGATCCACAAAAATCTATAATTAATCGAACTCTTTTCCAAGACGAAGGTTGCACTGTATATTAATTCGTGTGGCTTTGAAGCGTCGATTCACTGACAGTGCAACTCTGAAATAAAAAGTGCATGTAATATATGAATTAACACATAAATGCTGTTCATTATCCTGAAATTATTTGAACTGATACATTAATTAAAAAGCAGGTGTAAACCCTATATTTGTGGATATTACAAGGGCCGGCAGCACAACTGTAAATGACTGTGCAATTCTCAGTTCAAAAATAAATAAATAAATACGTGTTAAAATATCTTACCATGTTGAGATGTGGTGAATGCATTTAAATGTTATTTACATGAGAGCACAGTTTTTATATTTCTAGACCAAACAAGCAATTATGCATTTAATAATAGCTTGCTTCATATGTTTATTTTTTTTCTAATTAAGAAAACAAGTTAAAATGGGTTGCAGAATATATCTCCAGTCTACATGACCATTCATGTTTAGTTTATTTATTTATTTGCATATCAGTCACTATTTTTTTTCTGCATAACCTGTTTGCTATTTAAAATCTGTAAATGTGATATTTTCATAAAAGCAATAAAGTCTTTATTTTTTCAATGCATCTCCAGTACAGCGAAAAGACTAGGTTGCATATCATATTTAAAACTTGTTTGAAAGCATCAGAGAGTTTTGAAACCTGCCGTCAGAGTGAATATATCTCTGCTGATTAGAAGTTTTGCGGTCAGAATTACTCTCCTGCGTCGAGAGCACCGTTTATTTATGTGACACTTTGTTTAAACAGAAAAACGCAAAGTCAGGTTTCATTTGATATGTGACGCTGAAAAGCCACGGTTGCATTTGGTCGCACGGTTTGCAAGCCAGATGAGCATTCTGTTGCATAATTAACAATAAAAGTTTAATTGCAGGTTGCTGTGCACAAAAAAAGAGAAATATTTCACAATATAAAATCTTGTATTTTTTTCTCCTCCTCCATGTTTTTGGGGAAATAACCCTAGTTCCCAGAATCACAGATGGTTTGCAGTGATTCACGTCAAGGCCTGTAAGAATCCAGTGGTTTCTGAAGTCTTTTATTGTCTTGTTTTTGCTGGAGGGAAGCAGATAGACTCATAGAAAGCATGTTTTGTGTCATTTTGATGTGCAATAATCTTGTTTGTTTGACTTGTACAGCATCAGAATGATCTTAAAAAGAAGTGCATGCATGCAGGACATGATATGAACCATATCTGGAAATTTTAGTTGTGCGTCCGCTCTGTTTGTATTCATCTCATGAGCTCTGACTGAATATCAGAAGGGCAGATAGATTGACTCAGGCCGTCTGTTGGCTGTCCGCACCTCCTTTCTGAGTATGAATCGTTAATTGGTTAATTACTCGCTGCACCTTTGGCACACTAAACAGCCGTAATGAGGATGCCGTACCGTTTCCCATGCTCAAGAAACCCCGCTAGCCAGATTTCCCTCTGACTTCCTTCCCTTTTAGCTGCGACTCTCTTTATTTCTCAGTGCCATGCTGAGCAGAGAAAATGAATGAATACAATTAGATATTTCAGGAGCTTCATTCCGGCTGTGCGGCTGCTCCACTGGAGACCCGGGCGTAAGGGTCACGCGCTCTCCGAACGGAAACCCCACATACATTCAGCTGTAACACGATAGTTGGGCTGCTCATGAAAATGTTCCATGATGAACCGGTCAGAAATGTGTTCCCACTCGACTTAAACATGCAGGACCATCCGGTGTTTATGGGACGACTGTGTTTACCGCAGCATTTCCCGTAAAACTCCCCAAAACACAATCAATTACAATTATATATATATATATGTATATTAAAATGTATATTATTTTTTTTAAAATAATGATTAAATACGGAAAGAAGATTTTTATTCAAATATTTTTATTAGTTTATTAAAGTGTTGATTGCAAAATAAAAAAATTAATAAAAACTACTATACATTTCGATTTTTTTAAAATTAAATATTCATAATTATTTTTTTTTAATTTAATATAATTATTATTTTTTTAAATTTTTGTTTTCAGGTCACAATATTTTTATAATAAAAATTATAAAACATTTTTTAAATAAAAAAATATAAAATAATTATTAATCATTATTAAAATTTGTTTGCAAAATAAAGAAAAATTAAACACTTCTAATAAAAAAAAGTTGTTTATTAAATATTCCTAATAATTATTTATGAAAAGTTTGTTTGCAAAATAATTTTTATAATAAAATTGTTATACTTTTTTTTTAAATTAACACTTTTAAAATTACTTTCTATTAAAGTTGCAAAAACTATTTTGCATATTTCTACTGCTGCTTTACATGGTTTAGCCCAGATGAATTTTAAAAGAGAACTTCCCACCGTATTGAGTTGAACCTTTCTGACCTCCGCAAACTCCACATGTAACAGCTTATATGTACTCGCATGTATTTTATGTGCATTTTAGCACCTCTTAAATCTCCCTCTTCTGTGGGAGATTAAACAAGTACAGTAAAACACGGTATGTTTCTCATGCATGTGGCCGTATATGACTGCTGCTCCAAATACGAAAACAGAGCCTCTTATTCTTCAGTCTTAAACAGATCCTGCTGCAATTCAGACTGACTTGACTAGTTTTGACACTGTCTATTTTCCTCTTTTAGCCTTGTAAAACTTCTCCCGCGGTATGCAAAATGTGCCGTGCCTTTTCGCTGTCGAAATTCATTCTCAAAGATGGTTTGGAGAGTTCAGCAGGTCCATGAGAAACCTGGTCTGGAGGATTATTGTGATGATTTTAAAGAACAGACGATGCCGTAAAGGACAACAGATTTAAAAAAAAAACAGAGCCCAGTATGACAGTGGATTAATGTTAGGCAAAAAAAAAAATAACTTGAAGTTTACCCTGCAACAGCTCATTAGGTGCTTGAGAAGGCAGCAGGACGTTTGTGCAATGCAACAGTTTTTTATTTAATAAGAGAAAAAGAGCCAGGGATTTACTGTCTGATGTTTTTGGATACAATGCTTTTTCAGGATAAGGCTTTGTAAACTTTGATGGCATTGCGTTGGTGTCGATCTGCTGGGATTCTGCTCTGGATTAGACGTACATGAGCGAACGCTGGAGAGACGCAGCTGCTTTTGCCATGCACTTCACTTTAGAATCTGCATGCAGGACAAATTTATTATCAGCAACATTCTAGCTGATTCTCTCGTGTAATTAGATTTATGTAATTAATTTAGTGCAGACTCTTATTGGGTTGTGTGCGTTTAATCTAAAGCCACATGTCTTAATGTTCTGGTCCACTTTTAATATGCAACAGAGGAATGTGAGTCAAATACGCCTGTGCTGCAGGTTTTGGTTTTGTTGTACATGTTTTGTGCATCAGCATGATTATGATGGTTAAAATAAGCAAATGCACAAGACAGATGTTTGTGCGTCGTCTGGTAGTAATAGAGGAACGTTTGAAGCAAGATCATCTACTGAACAAGACAAGTTGTGAAGTTAGTGCACTTTATTTTATTTGCATATACAATATAAATTAATATTTGACATTTGAAGACCTTATCCAGCAAATAATGGTTAAAATAAGCAAATGCATTTAGCAAAAAGGTACAAAAGCATTCATTGGGATGGATACCCTTTCAAAAGGCACACCTTTGCAACTTATTTACCCCCAAAAGGTGCATTTTAGTACATTAAAGGCGCATATTTGTACTTAAATTAGTACCTAATGAAAGGGTAACGCCTCGGTGATAGCTTTTGTACCTTTTTTCTGAGCGTATGCGCTATACAGATGTTTGTGCATTAAAAGAGCTTGTAAAGCAAAACAAGACTATCGTAAAGTAATGCAATTTATTTTATTTGGTTTTATTCAGAATGCATTTTTAATATTTGAAATCTGAGAGCCTTCTCCAGCAAATCATGGTTAAAATAAGCAAAATAAGTCAAAAAAAGCTGTCGTTGGGATGATACCCTTTCAAAAGGTACGCTTTTGTACCTTATTTATCCCCAAAAGGTGCATTTTAGTACCTAAATGGATTTCTTTTTTTGCTACGTATTTATGTTTTTGTGTCATCTGGTAATAATAGAGCTCGTAAAACAAGCTTATTTTACTGAACGAGACTGTTGTAAAGTAATGCTATTCATTTTATTTGCTTTTATTCATAATGCATATGTAATATGAATTAATATTTGAAGGTTGAGAACCTTATTGAGCAAATAATGGTTAAAATAAGCAAATCCACAAGACAGATGTTTGCGCATCATCTGGTAGAGGAACATTTGAAGCTAGATCCTTCCTGTTGTGAAGTTAGTGCCATTTATCTTATTTGGTTTTATTCAAAATGCATATTCAATATAAATTCACTGCCACTCGGACGATACCCTTTAAAATGTTACAACTTTGTACCTTATTTACCGCAAAATGTGCATTTTAGTACCTTAAATGTACATATTTGTACTGAAAGTGTATATATCAGTACTTTTTGAAAGGGTACCGTCCCAAAGACAGCTTCTTTTTACTGTATGAGACTGTTGTGGGGTATGTGCAATTATTTTTATTTATGTTTTATTCATAATACATATTTAGTATGAATTAATACTTGAAGCTTGAGAGCCTCAACCAGCAAATAATGGTTAAAATAAGCAAATGCACTCTCATAAAAAAAAAAAAAAAAAAAAAAATCTGTCACTGGGACATTACCCTTTCAAAAGATACACCTTTGTACCTCTTTTCCCTTAAAAGTGTGCATTTTATTACCTTAAAAGTACATACTTGTACCTAAATTATTGCTTTAATGGTACATATTAATACATTTTGAAAGGCTAACGCCCCTTTTATTCATAATGCATGTGATATGCAATATAAAATTATATTTAATGGTTGAGAGCCTCATCCAGCAAAAAAAAAAGGTTAAAATATGCATATGCACAAGGTAGATGTTGTAGTAATACAACATTTCAGTAATAGAGCAACGTTTGAAGCAAGATCCTTTTACTGAAGAAGACTTGATTTTATTCATTTTGCATGTTTACGATGCACTTATATTTGAAGTTTGAGAGCCTTACCCAGCAAATAATGGTTAAAATAAGCAAATGCACGAGACAGATGTTTGTGCATCGTCTGGAAGCAATAGAAGAACATTTGAAGAAGGATCCTTTTACTGAACAAGACTTGATTTTATTCATTTAGTGTGAATTAATATTTGGCGCAAACGGTGTTTGTGACTGTTGGAATGCTTTATTTGTAACGCTGCATTGGTCTAAATGTGGCATGACGCCCGTGTGGCTGGCGCATCGGTCATGCCTGCTTCACCCGTGCCATTCCACATTCACACCTCCGTTTAAGGAAAATAAATCAGCCTCCAGCTGCGGGCAAAGTCTCCAGGAATTGAAACGGGTCTGGCGAGACCCGGCAGCCAGGTAACGTGCCGTAAGATTTCATAAGTACAGGGAGTGTGTGGAGCGAGCGTGCATCATTTGATTATTTTTAATGTGCATCACTGTTTATTCCGGCGAGCGGCTCCTTGCATGCACAAACAAACAAACCGAGCTCTCGCTGCTCTCCCGACCGCCCGCTGCAAATATTGAGCGGCCGGTTCCTCTCTCTCTTCCTCACGGCCAGGCCTCGGCCGCTCTGAAAGGCCACTATTGTTTCCCCTCGCTGTCGCCTCTCCACAACCCGGGCCGAAAGTATGCATGCATTTAGAGAAAAGGAGAGCAGGAGAGGATGAAGGGGGGTGAATGGAGAGCGCTTCACGGTGCTGCTTGTAATACTCTCTGCGTTTACAGGGACGCAGCGAACGGGCCACAATGGAGCGCAGAGGCCATTTCTCCCACGCCAAGCGGGGTTTCACAGACGCAAGCGTCTGGCCGCTTCTACTGGCCCTCGAACAATGTAGGTGACATTTGGGAGCTCGGGGTCTGAGACGAGCCCTAAGCCGACAGGATTAACCCCAGAACCGGCCTTTGTCCTTCTTGAAGTCCTCCGGGTCGAGGGGTTTTGTTGCACTCGAGATACAGTATCAGGCCTCGGTGTTGTTGTAAAGATGTTGAAGCCGTGCACAAAGCACAAAGGAACGTGATTTGCCTTCGCTTTCCCGAAATACTCGGGGTCCCCTGCGTGAAGTGCAGATACGCTTGACTGAATTTATGGTTTTCAAGATCTAAAGAGCTTTTGATCTGAAGGTTTCTGCTTAAATGCTTCAAATCAAGTTTGTAGACAAAAGTTCAGCACACATAGGAATTCTTTACAAAATTAAGATCATTTTTATTTTATTGATTTAAACTTTTTCTAAACAAATTAAAAAAAAATATATATATTTTTTAAATTTTATATTATAAAAAAAATAATAGATTTTATATATATAATATTTTTTATTTTTTATAATTTTAGTATTTATATTTATTTTGTTTTGTATTTTTTGTCAGATATAACCAACTAAATTTGATTCAAATTCGATAAATTTGACCAAAAGATCTAAAGAACTTTTGATCTGCAAGGTTCTTCAACTCTTTTAAAATTAATTTTTATTTTATTCCACATCATTAAATGTTTTAGTTTTTTGTTTTTATTTATTTTATTTGATACACTTGACTGTATTTATGTTTAACAAAATAAAAGGACCTTTTGATCTGAAGGCTTCTGCTTAAATGCTTCACTTTTTCCACTTTAATTTTGTAGAGAATATACAAGTTCGGTCTACATATGAATAGTTTTGTTTTATGTATATATATAATTTATGTAATATTTATAATTAACAAAATTAACTATATATATTTTTCATTTATTTTTATTTAACTTTTTAATGTATTTTCTTATTTATATTTACTTATTACGTTTAATTTTTAGTTTTTTATAATGGATGAATGAATGGATAAGCTAATATTTTTACTTCAGTAGTTAATTTGGCATAATTTCATAGTTTTTTCTTGTAAAATGTGGAAGATATAAAACAGAACGAGTAGATGTGACAAACTTTTGACCCTCTGTGTGTAAAGAAAATCCTTCGGTTTATAAATCGGCTTCCTTTGTCTGAAGTATGCGGTCAAGTGTGTTTGACAGCTTGCAGCTTAAAGTTTGTTGATGTTATTCTCATAGATTTTGAGGTTTGGCGTAAATCTCGGCTCACCTGGAAATGCGTGCGGTGTTGTGGGTCTGACCGAGGTGTGTTTGTTTAGCGTCTCTGGGACCGAAGTGACTCGAGGTCTCCTCGGCGTCCCCTCATTCATGAGTTAATGGTGTGGAGTCACTAAAGGGCTTAAAAAGCCATCGGCTCATTGTCTACTGACACAAAACCCTTTCCTCTTTAATCCCTCTTCCTCTCCTCCATAGAAACCTTCCTGCTCACATTCGGCATTCATATTAATCAGTGTTAAAGGCCTAATGAGATAAATAAGACTTAAGAGGAACCCTGGAGTGTCTTTGGAAGTCTGCAGAAACAGTTAAGTTATAAATATCGCCCCGGACAGTCGCTTTCAGAGCCTGAGAACGTTTAATTGTCCTTTTCTGTTCTGTCTTGCCGTTGCGTTTGACTGAGAAGTTGAAAATGCTGAGTTTACCGCGTCCCGCCAGGATATTTAGCATCTGTTTCTAAAGCCGTGTTTGTTTGGCTGCTGATCTCTCTGCTTCCCAAACCTCAAGCTGTGGGGTTTTTTTGCCCTCTTGGTGCTCAATGGTCCGGTCGGCACGGAAGAGGCCATCTGGGGCAGCTTCTCTCTCTCTGGACTAATCGGGGATTACTGGCCCTTTACATTGGGTGTAATAGGCTCAGGGCTTTAGGGCTGTTGGGGTGTCTCCTGCGCTCCTCTGTTTGATTTAGGCCCAGTGTTGTGGCTACTGCGGCTGACCGAGGGTTAGTTAATGCCGACGGGTCATGAACATCCAGATGGTGAAGGTGGATTCAATGACTGAAGACTGGGATCTAATCTAAAAGTTTACAGCTCGTGGCTGATGATGTATAAATATAAAATCCTCGGCTGTTTTGAGCTACATACTGAGAGAAATATCTAGAATCAAGGAATATGTGTGTTACACAGAAAGCATCTTATAAGATTGTGAGATTAAAAATTTGTGTTTATCTGTATTAACCATCAGTGATCCTCTAATAATTTTACTGACATCATAAAATAATAAATTAGAAAATATAATGAATTGCCGGTTTGAATAAATACATCATTAATTGCTATAAAACAAAAGAAATTATTTAGTCATCAGATTATTATTTATATGTAATTTAGACAATTTTGTTTTTAATTGGTGAGATGTAAAACACTTTTTATAATAATAATAATAATAATTAGTCAGAAGTTTATTAAATATATATATATACAATTTTTTATATACAAATATTTTAAATTATTTTTCTTCTTTTATAAAAATATAATAATGTTTCTAGGTCTTTGACATTAAATATTTTTTGCAGGTTGATACTTTAGTTAAACCAGTGTTATTAAACTAAAATTAAAACCATTAAAATACATTTTAATTACTTGAAATAAAATAAACGTTAACTGAAATAAAAATAAATAAAAACTATATAGATATATAAAAAATATAATATATAAAAATATATAAAATAGCCCTCCAAAACTACTAAAAAGTACAGAAATGCACAACAAAATTACTAAAACATTAACTAAAATTAAAATGAAAACGGAAAATGTAAAAATAAAAACTTTAATAGTATTTCAATGATGCTAATGTAACACTGGTTTAAACTCTAGAAATATTTTAAATGATTTAGCAACATTTATATTTTTAATTTTATGTTTACTTTATATGATATTTATATTTAATTTTCAAATATATATATATGCACACATATACATATGCATGCATATATATATATATATATATATATATATATATATTACTTTAAATGCATTTGTTTCCATATTCATAATAGTTTTAATAATTGTGTTTTGAGATGTCTCGTTTTATTCCCCCTCTTTAAAATCTTCTCAACAGACCCACAGGAGGCCTGTAATGTTTTGGGGCTGTCGATCAGCCAATGAGAGCGCAGCGTTTCCTGTCGTCTGATTGGCTTATTCGGTGAAGCTGAGCGTGATGCTGGCGAGAGTATGAAATATTAAGAGCTGTTTGTGATCTCACAGCCGTTCGCAATCCTTCGCACGCAATCCTGAAGAAACCAGGTCAAGGCGGCCATGCTGAAACAGCAAAGGTGAATCCTGAGGGTTCGAGTGCTGCTTTTATGTGGTTAAACATCCATCGGACTCTAGGAGACGTCTTAGTTGAATCATTTATTGTATACCGGCGGATTGCAAAGTCAGTCCGTTTTTTTCCCTCAAATATTTTCCATGCAACTCGCCGCAGAAATTCTCGTGTCGCTCTAAGCCAAGTGTTGAAAGAAGCAGCAGCAGAGTTTCTCAATAATCCAGCAGCGTTCTTCAGGCGAGCCTGTCGCCGTATCGCCGGTGAGAGCTACACGGCACGACGATGGCTGAATTATTCACGCCCATAATCGGCCTTTATGTCATCTGGCGCTGCTGGGGCCCGTGTTATTCTAGTGCATAATTGATGCTGCTCAGAAGTGGAAAAGTTAGAATAGCAGAAGTAATGTGAAGGGAAAGCGCTGGCGGAGGAGACGAGGGGTCAGACTCGATCCGGCGTAACGAGCGCTGACATCGAGCTGAGCCGGAATATCCACTCTCTGAAGATTTACAGAGAGAGAGAACGGTGCAAAAAAATGGCTGGCATTAATTGTGGCTTTGCTTTTTGTTTCAAAGCATTCTAGGGCTGATTTGGTGTAATAGTAATTGGAAAAAGAAAAGTTTTTTTGTTTAGTTCTTTTTCGCCGGCCGTATTTGGTCTGTGGTAATCAGGATCAGATTTACATGCTACATTAATTACAGTGATGGTCTAGCGTTGAGGTGTTTATAGAGCTGGCTTTATGCGTCATTGGAAATGACTTGCTGATTTTACACTAACCTGTCAAGAGTTTGGAATAATTGAGATTTTTGATGTTTTTCGGAAGAAGTCGCTTCTGCTCACCAAGGCTGCATTTATTCAATCAAAAATACAGTAAAAATTGTGAAATATTATTAGTATTTAAAACAGCTGTTTTCTATGTGAATATCAGTTAAACTATAATTTATTTCTGTGATTTTCAGCATCATGACTCCAGTCTTCAGTGTCACATGATCTTCAGAAATCATTCTAATATGCTGATTTGCTGCTCAAGAAACATTATAGATTATCATCAATGTTGAAAACAGTTCATATTTTTGTGGAAACTGTGATGCATTTTATTTTTCAGGATTCACAGATGAATGGAAAGTTCAAAAGAACAGCATTTATTTGAAATAGAAATCTTTTGTAACGTTATAAATGTCTTTACTGTCACTTTTGATCAATTTAATGCATCCTTGCTAAATAAAAATATTATTATTTTTAATAATTAAAAAAAAAAACTTTTGAATGGCAATGTATCACAATGATGCTGAAAATTAACCTTACATCACAAAAATAAATAGCTTTTTACAATATACAGTATTCACATAGATAACTGTTAAATTGTAATAACATTTCACAATTTTTACTGTTTTTGTCATATTTTTAATCAAATACTGTATATGCAGCCTTGGTGAGCAATAAGACATTAAAAAAACATTAAAAAAATCAATTATTCCAAACTTTTGACCATGTGAAAATTCAGCTTAGAATTAACAGAAATAAAAAAAACATTTTATAATATAATCTTTTCATAATATTACTGTAATTTTATAAGCAGAAAAGCAAATTTAGATGCATTAAAATAGCATATATTTCTCTTCCCAGCAGCCAAATGTAAACATTGTGTCGCAACGATGCAGAAAAGTACAGTTGAAGCGAACCGTTTCATAAACCATCACAGATTGACATGACAGAACAATACCGTGTCGCACACATTCCAGTGAACGTGTTAAAGTGAAAGCCTAAACCGTGTCATTAGTTAGCAGCCTCTAATTAAGTCTCATTGGTTTCGCAGATTTACCTGGCCATCTCAGATGAACAGTGCACACATGTTTGTTTTACACCTTACCAACCCTCAGTCGCCCAACTCCCTTCCACAGAGAGCACGTCTTTTGTGTTTGTGAACAAAGAGCGGCGGGATTCGGTTACTAGCCTGCGAGCTTAAGAAGCAACCGAACACAACAGCTACAAAGAAGCTTGTGGGAAATTCTTAATCTTCAGGTGAACACGACACCTGAGAAACAAACGCATGAGGGCATGTTTACGGTGACTCACGGATAGCGATAACACACACATCCCACATGCGCTTTAATTCCAAATTGGCGTTTTGCTTGCTTTGATTTACTGTAATGGCTGATCAAACCATGCAATCTCCAGCCAAAACCAGACACTTCTGCCAGTAAAAGACATGCGTCCATCCAAAAATCAACTAGCAATAATAAAACGGTCTTTCTGGACAGAAACATAAATATTTCCATAAAGAGATGAGGTAATACGCCCGTAAAAATGTGTCTTGCTGCGTGAGCAATTAGCGGTGTAGAGAAAGCACTCCGTCCGAGCAGACTTTACAATGCTTTTATGGCATGTATGAGCAGCTACAATGCAGCCATAAAGCATCTGATAGACGCATTAGTCGCTGCATGTCCAGGAAACATATAAAGAGAATTTATGATTGCTTTCTCGGTGAGAGCACCTTCAGAAGACGCGGATCGCATCCCGTCGAATCCACAACAGAGACGGGAGTTATTTATGTGCGCTGAGAGTCATCGCCAAAACAACCTCAAAATATTTGTAACATGCAATTTTGATCCCATCAGGTTTCAGGTTTTTTATATCACTGGTGTTTTTTCTTGATAATATTGTGAAATCAGCATACCGGGTTGCACAAACTGCATTGTAGTCGGGCTGGGCTATAAATGATATGTTGAAATAAATTTATAATATAAATAAATGTAGAAAAAAAAATCTGCATGACAACCCGCCAAAATAAAAGTTTTATTTAACTTGAAGAAATTATGACAGAAATGTGTTACTGTTGTGTACTTCTCAAAATAATAATAATAATATTATAATTTTTAAGGAATATCGTACAACCAAGATATTTTTCATCCATGGTTTAATTTATATAGTTCTGCTGTGCAGCATCTTATATGATAAAAAAATAAATAAAAAATTTGTGTTTTTTGGTAAATTAATTCGTGCATTTTTTATTTGATTACTTTTAAATAAATGTATAAACTTTTATAAAAATGAATGCATTTTTATTTATTAAGTTGTTTATTTAACACAATTTATTTTTTATTTATAATTTATTTAGTCAATTATTCATTAATTAATTTATTTAGTCATTTAATAAATAAATAAATAAACAAAAATAAATAAATGTGACCATTAATTGGCATATTTAGTCATTTATTCATTACATCATTGAATGACTGAATGAATGAATAAATAAATAAATAAATACATGTGACCATTAACCAACTTCAGAAAACTATAAATATGAGATTGTGTTAAAAAACAACCTAGAAAAATAAAAATGCAATGTTTTGTTTATTTATGTTTATATTTATTATGTTTTTATATTACATTATAAAAATAAAATTACGTTATATATTACATTTTAAAATATTGATTGTGAGAAATTTGTATTCAATCATAAAACAGAATCCAGAAAAAATAAAATGGAAAAAACAGAATATAGGGAAAAAGTGAATGGATTTCATAGAGCCATAAATTAAAAGCTGACTTACTCTGTACTTTAATTGTGAACAAACAATTTATGTTTACATTCACTCTCAAGATAAATAAAAATTGTGATTTTTACACAATTTTTTAATGTGATTTTTAATATTTTTAACCCCAGACTGGTGCAGCTCCAGGCGCTCATGGATTATTTCTGGCGCTCCGGCCGCGGTGTTAATTGAGTTCTCCGCTCGTTAAGGATTCACACACTCAAGACGCTGTGGAAACGATCGTACCCTGCTGATAAAACCCACTGATAATTATTTTCTTGACTTTTTGTTATTTGCATCATTCATTCGCCTCATTATAGCTTGAGCCATCTTGTAATTAAAAAGATGTAACTGTCAATTATGAAAACAGTAATTGCATTCGCTGCCTGGTCGTTTCTCCTAATGAACTCTTTTTGGAGGGTTTGTTTTAAATGATTGTAAGTATCAGCACTTAAACGAGCTTTTATCAGCACAATGATCTGCACGTCATGTCGTATGAAGAGGGTAGTTTAGTTACTTAATACATGGTACTTTTCTCTTCTAATAGCCTTTTTTTGTGTCTGTATACAAATCATATTTCATTCTTTATAGTGTTTGATATATCTGAAAAAGAAAAAAAAAAACTAAAATGTATTATCCATAACTTATTCAATTTTTCTTATTTTATTTTCTTTAGTTGTTAATTATATTACATTATTAGGGTTAAATTTTAATTATTTATTAAAAATATTACTTTTATATTTTATATATGAGATAATATTATTTTCTTTTGTCTTATTCCTTGAAAAAAAAATGTGGCTTGTAAAGTGTATGCAGTTTTTACATTTTTATTGCAACTTGAACCAGAAACTTAACACAATTAAAAAAAAATAAAATGGCTAAAATATTTATTTATTTATTTTTGATAAATTCTGGCTTTATATTATACAGAGCTGCTTTATTTTATTTCAGGACTGACCCAGATACGGTAAAATAAAGCTGGTTTATTTATTTATTTACAATCAGATTAGTAGTTTTTGAAATTCTGAGGAAAAAACATGATCATTACATAATTTTATTAATTTTTTTATACATTATATAATCACGTAATTACTCATTTTTATTTTTAATGTTTTTTTATTTTATTTCACCTGTATAATAATGATTTCATATCATATTTTTTGTATGCTTATATAAATCTCCTCATGGCTTTCCTTCATTCCTAGCATTCGTTGTTGTTTTTTTCTCCTACATTTTTGACATATTACTACTTTTATTGAGAATTATATAAATTTGTCCTACAACCTTCAAGTTTATGGATTGGCTGCTTTATAACAGATGTTTCAGTAGGTCTAAATAATGTTTTAGTGTCCTTATTGTGTGGATGGGGGAGTAAACTCATTGCATGCGTGTGGATGAAGACCTCTCTTATTAAAAAATCTCTTTTCATGAAGGTTGAGCTGTGGTTGATGTCTGCTGTAGTTTGGTGATCTGGAAGCAGGTTTTTGGGTGTGTGTGTTAGTTGGATGGTGGAGGGCCGTGGCGTGGCGTCTCGCGTGTGGGTCGACTCCATCACGTGGCTTTGCGTTCGAGTTTTTCCCTGATGGCTTTTGGCACGCAATGCCAGAGCTGTGAACGACCAACCAGCGGCTCCAGAAACACCGTCCAAAGACGTGAAGCACAAATGAGCCAATCAGAAAAGACGGGCTGCATCGCTATGCGTTGCTATGCACAAAGAGGAAATGCTTTGTTAAATCTGACTTGTGTCGCCTTGATCTAGGGCTTACCAGAGTGAATATGATCTAGGTCATGTTGTAGTGTGCTTCAAAGAGCACTTTCTCTTTAATGAGATTATTAGTTTGGGGTTTTCCTTCATGTGGCTCTTTTTACTCGCCAAAAAGCACTGCCCTTTTCTGCCAGATCCTTTTTGCACGTAGGAAAAAAATTCACTGTTTGTGTGAAAAAGAGACATTTGTGTGTATTCGTTTTTAGAAATCATGACCGCAGTTCATCTAGAAAAATATTTTAAAGAGCACATTCAGTCTGAAAAGCATCTGCTGAAAGATGTTGAATTAAGCCGTGCAAATTGCAAAGTCTATTTACACTACTTACACAGTAAAGTTTGCAAAGGTTATTTTCACTCCATTGCTCTGATATATTATCTTCAGTACTAATAGCACATTTACATTCATGCATTTGTCATTTAAACATATTACGCATGAACAGCATCAGTATTTGCATGCTGTAAACAACATGCTGTTTGTGTCTATTTATACTTCATGCAAACAGTTTTACCACTATTTATACCCTTATATATTTTTTTCACTTAGTGCTTAGTTATTTAATTTTTTTAGAAATAATTGTATTATGTTTTTGCAGGTCAGTTGTTATTATTATTATTATTATTATTATTATTATTGTTGTTGTTGTTATTGTTGTTATTGTTTTATTATTATTATTATTATTATTATTATTATTTTAATTATTTTTAAAAAATCTCACTTGTTCTTTGACAAAAATAAGTGTGTGAATAATTATATATTTTTAATCGTTATTAAAAATATTAATTGTTAAATGTGTAAAAATTGTAATAATAATATTAACAATTATAATTTTAATAATAATATGTTATATATTATTTGTATTAATTATTGTAATTATTAAAAATATATAATTGCTATTATAGTTTTTAATATATTTATAATATTTAAAAAAAAATTACAGAAAATGTGACTTGTAAGACTTGTGACTTGTCTAAATGCATATAAAAAATAAAATAATGAAATAAAAAAATGCATAACTAATGTAAATAAAATAATTAATATTTTTAAAATAAATTCTGGCTTTATTTTAGAGCTGCTTTATTTATTTCAGGCTATTTCCTGGAATACTCAGCCAGAAAAACCTGTAAAATAGAGCTGGCAGAAGGTCCAGCATATTTACACTTTACACCGAGTGTAAAGAGTTGCTGGCACATTTTCACAGGTTCGTTTGTGCCGTTTCCTGATTTGCATAATTCCTGTGTGTTCAAACTCAGGCTGTGTGCAAATAAACAGCGCTATCAGCGGATGCGATTCATTCTCACCCGGTCCTCCTGAGGGTTTGCTGATCACAGGCCAAAGTGGGAAGGTTTGAGCGTCCCGTGAAACGCTCTTTTCACCTGCGCTGAGAAACCAGTCTGCAGAATTAAAGCAAAGCACATTGATTTTTTTCCCCTCTCTCTTTCCCTTTTTTAATATCCTGGTGCCATTACCTGACTCACAAAATGGCCAATCAATATCACATCTGCATTGTGATGAAAGCAGAGAGAAAGGGTCGTGCAGGAGGCTTTTCTCTCGCGGCGTCGCTGTATATAACACACAGAGATTGAGAAAGCAACACTCCGATTGCATTTCCAGATAAGCTCAGACTATGCCGTCTTTAATTAAAGTGAGATCGATCAGACGCAGACGTGGAGACAGTGAGACGTTTGCCTTTTCTTGTTTCAGAACTTTTTATGTGATTGCATTTCTAATGTTTGTATTTCTCTCTCTTTGTATTTCTGAGACCAGCAGGTCTAAAAATTTATACTGCACTGTAATATATGATTTTTCAAAGTTGTAAATACAATTATCTATAAGCTAATGTAATACACGTACATAGTACACAGAATATAATGTCATATAAAATAAAATCATAAATGAAAACTATTAGTTCAAGTTTCAATTTAAAATTTTTCAATTGATATTCTGCACTGTAAAAAAATATTTGTCAAAGTAAATAAGACCCAAATGTGATATATGTACATATTAATTTTTCATATATGAAATATATTGTCACACTAAGAAAAAATGCATATGAAACCTATTATAAATTGGAACGATTT
Organism: Tor tambroides; assembly: GCA_021397915.2. Taxonomy (NCBI): domain Eukaryota; kingdom Metazoa; phylum Chordata; class Actinopteri; order Cypriniformes; family Cyprinidae; genus Tor; species Tor tambroides. The sequence goes on along the minus strand of JAFVLL020014331.1, from coordinate 184 downwards.
CATATATTAACATAAATATCTAGCCCATACAAATGTGACCCTGGAGCACAAAAGCAGTCTTAAGTCGCTGGGGTATATTTGTAGCAATAGCCAAAAATACACTGTATGGGTCAAAATTATAAATTTTTCTTTTATGCCAAAAATCATTAGGATATTAAGTAAAGATCATGTTCCATGAAGATAT